>LZPO01117088.1:175015-203364 GCA_001675575.1 Neotoma lepida
CAATTTTTGCAGCTAAACTACTAGTCCATGAAAAACCCAATTACCTATGTTATGATTTGGAAAATCTGGTTGTAATAAAAAGAAAAGAAACAAATAATATAAGAATCTGTAATTCAGTGAAGCCANAATTTGATATATTTGAAAAGGAGTTTTTCATTTATGTGAAAGCTGCTGTTTAAAACAAAATAACAGACTAGAGGAAAATAAGTCAGCATGAAAGGGGAGATTTGAACAGCCTTTGGGAAAAGTGTGTCACATCTTGGTTATGTTTCATGGCCTCTGGATACACAACTCTTTCTACATGTCTAGATGTCCACAGGTAGTAGTACTGTGTTGAATAGCTTGGATCTGGCCCCATCTTGCCTCAAAATTAGATGAAGTCAAAATATGGAAAGAAAGTTCTCTTGAGAAATTATAAGCTGTGGTTGAGATTTAAAGAATGCAAAATCAAATATGAAAGGTTCTTAGAGGCCTGTGAGTCCAGTCCTCCTCTTTTACAAAGCAGGCTTGTAAGTTTTATGAAACTTGGAACTCCAACATACATTTATTAAAAATACTTATANCTTCTTGATGAATTCTTCTTTTTATTGATATGTAGTGGCCTTCACGTCTTCTAATTTGGCTTGGATTCTACTTTCCTAGGTATCAGAGTAGCTATTCCAGTCTCTTTGGGCCTTCCATTCACTTGATAAGTGGACTTTCATCCGTGAGATGTTTCTTAGAGGTAACAGATAATTGGGGCCAGGGTTTATCTTTTTAAGAATTATTTTTCTTTTTCTTTATGAGAATGTGTATGTGTCCATGTAACTTGTGCTATGTGTGTGCAGGTGCCCAGAAAGGCCAGAAGAGAATTCCAGTCCCCTGGAGCTAGAATTACAGGCACCTGTGGGATGTCAGTTTGGGTCCTCTGGGAGAGCAGCTTGTGCGCTTAACTACAGTGTTCTCTCTCCCCAGCTCCAAGGATCAGGTTTTGTTTTGTTTTGCTTTGCTTTTGTTTTTTAAATCCAATCAGCCAGTCTGATTCTCTTTACGGTGAGAGTTGAAACCATTTACGAGTAAGATTATTACTGAGAAATGTTTAGTGATTCTTACGGCTTTTCTGGTTTATTACGGTTGGTTGTTTTCTTCTCCTAGTTAGTACGAGGAGCTCACTGGTGTACTGCATTAGACATGACAGATCCCTCCCTGTTCTTCTTTGCTCAACTTTTCATGGAATGCATTTGCTCCTGTACTGTTATGATTGAGACTGTCTTTCTTGTCCCCCTCAGTATCCTATCCCTTTAACTCTCTTCTGCAGTACCGGGCTGGAATCATGAGCCACTTGTCTTGAAATGTTCTCATTTCTCCATCAGTCTTCAATATATCTTTTCTGGATGAAGCAACAGTCTTNGTTGNCAGTTGTTTACTGTTAGGGCTTGAGCCACACAGTTCCCTGCTGCCCCGGCTTTCATGGTTGCTGATGAGAGGTCTGACGTTAGTCTGATATGTTGTCTTTGTTAAATAAGTTGGTGTCCCCCTCCTACCATTGACAGACAGACAGATGACACAGACACACAGACAGACAGACAGACAGACAGACACACACACACACACACACACACACACACAGAAAGAGCTTTGTTTTGTGTTTTTGATATCTTATGATGTGTCCTTGAGAAATTGATGCTTCTCTGGACCTGTCTACTTGGGGTTCTAAGTGCTTCTGTGTTTAAATGTCCATTTCTTTCTCTAGATTTGAGGCAATTTGTGTTATAATTTCATTGAGCAGATTTTCTATGCCTTTAGTAGTCGTCCCCCCCCGCCCCCCAGTTTGTGCTTCTGTCCTGTGTATTTTTTAGTTTGGTGTCTGTCTTAGTTAGGAGTTCTGTTGCTGTGATGAAACACCATGACCCAAAGCAACTTGGAGAAGAAAGGGTTTATTCTGTTTATACTTCACATCCCTGTTCATNAGTGGAAATAAGGACAGGAACTCCAACAGGTTTATTCTGCTTGTACTTCACCTCACTCNTCATCATCAATGAAATCAGGACAGGAACTAAACAGGGCATGAACTTGGAGGCAGGAATTGATGCAGAGACCGTGGAGGATTGCTGTTTACTGGCTTGCTCTTCATGGCTTGCTTAGTCTGCTTTCTTATAGTGCTTGAGACCACCAGGGATGGCCCCACCCACAATGGGCTGGGTCCTTCTGAATAATCACCAATTAAGAAAATACCATACAGGCTCACTCACAGCCCCATCTCATGGAGGCAATTTCTTAATTGAGGTTCTCTCTTCTCNGATGACATTAGCTTGTGTCAAGTTGACATAAATACTAGCTAGGACAGTCTCTTGATCCTATTCCAGAGCTTATGCACAGTGATAGGTGCTGCTCATTTTTTTAATTGATATTTAACCTCCATCTTGTTCTTCATTCCTGATAGTCTTCCTTATGTTTTGCACACTTTATTGAGATTTTCATGTCCAGTATTTCTGTATGACTTTTTAAAAATATAAACCTCCTGCCTGAGTTTTCCTTCAGTGTTGCTGGTTTGCTTGTTCATTTTGCTGATTTTCCCTCTATGTTGCTTCCTCTCCAGGTCCTAGATTGATTATCTGCTTGTTCATATCCCTTCTAAGGTTACTAACGAGATTTTATTTATTAGTAAACTTTTGAAATCTTCACCCAGCATCTTTCCCATTTCAATGTTTTGGAATTTAATAGTTGAGGAATTTGGAGGGGTCATGTGGCTTCAATTTCTCATGATTCTGGTGCCTCTGTGTCATTATTTTCATATCTATGATCTGCCTATCTCTTCCAGTTTTAGTTGGAGATCTTATTGATCAGCCTTCTCTTGTGGGCTCAGTCTCCAGTGCCACTGCTCCATTAATGTCTATATGGGTATGTTGCTGTATAAGTATAGATTAAGTAAACCACTTAATTTTGGACAATATTGGAAGCTATTCTTACTTCTTTGACATTGAATATAGCAATGAAAAGAACATTTTTGTGCATAGAGCTTTTTGCATTTCAACTGTTTTTTTTTTTAAATAAGCCAGCTAGGATTAGAACTACTAGGTCATGGGAAAGTCGGTGGTTTGCAGCTTTATAGAGTGTTAAAGTGTATGTAATGTTTAATGCATCATTGCTAAATTGCACTTCTAGAAAGTGTAAGCTTATCAGTGCTGTAGGATTAAACACTACACTTCTGTCACTGCGTTTTGCTATCCACTGATAAAAGAGGGTGGGAAAAAAAGTAGGTAGGAGTTACAGGCACAAAACTTAACCATCCAGTGTGTGTGTAAGCAATTGTTGGGAAATGTGGTCCTCATTTGGGCTGAATTCTCATGCTTGGTGTTCCAGGCAATGAGTGAAGACAGAGGGAAAGCCCTTCATGGATGGGATCACAGTCAGTTTAGAAGATTCATATTATAAAATTGAAAAGTATTTTCTTCATTTCAGTCTTTTCCTTCTAGGTTAAAATATTTTGGAATATACCTAGGAATTTTGTTGTTAACTTGCCAAATTATTAGCTTTCTTTACTGGGTTGAATAATGCCTCTNTCAGGAAAGGATCTTGAGAAAATATTTGTGGTGAAGCAGGCTTATATGGTTGAATTCCTAAAGATAGTCTCATCACCCCATCAGGTCTTTCCCCCACTGACTACTGGTTTATATTATATGTGGTGGATTCAGAGATGTCTTTAAGTCATAGATCGCTTTGACAAAAGGGAGGGAAGAGGAAGGGAAGAGAAAGGAAGCGAAAAAAGAACCNTCTCTACCAAAATACATTTGCCTACAAATATTTATATATAATTTGAAGAAGACTTAAAAACAAAATTTGAGGATTACCTGTTTATTCCTATTTTATGAACTAAACATATTGACTCTTTTGACCATATTCTAAGTTAAGGATAATTTTTTTTTCATTTATAAATTATACACTGTCATCTATATTTTAGTTGTCAATTTAAAAACCATTTACAATTCTTGAAATATCTAAACGTAGAGAGGCAAATAAAATCTATTTAAAATGACTTCTCCTGCTCAAAAACCCCCTCCTGCTATTTTATTTGTTTGTTTTGCATGTGGTCTGGAATCCCCCTGTAGGTCAAGGCATATGCATTCTGGATAAGCATTCTGGATAACAGTAGTTTGTCNACCACAGACCAGTGTTAGGTGAGTAAGTTATCAAAATTGCTGTCCATAAGGCTGAGCCTTAGGAATGCCCACTGTTCTCACTCTTTGAGCTTCTGTGTAGGATTCTTCTCCCCACTCTCTACACTCAGAGTCAGTGGCTTTTGCGATGTGTGTAGTTCCACACATACAGTGTCATGTGTACAACTACCTGCACAGCAGCAGCTCATATCATTGTGTCTGGTGTGCACAAGCCCTTGCTTCTAACTCTCCAAGGAACTACTGGAAGGTTCTGGCCTTGAGACAATATATGGAATAATTGCCATGGACACTTTGTGGTCTGTACATCAGACCCTGGAGAATAGTATCCAGCCCCTCGTAGAATATGACTGACAGGAAGAACTGCCCAGTCCTGAGTGAAGCAGAATCCCAGTGTCATGAGAGGTCAAGGATAACCACACCATGAAGAGAACTTGGTGATATCCTCATCCATGACACAAGAAAAAAATTAGGAGACTTTAGGGAAAGACCTTTAATTACAGAGCTGGGGAATCGATGGCATGAGCCAAAAGATTTCTAAAGCCTCAGAACAAATTGCTGTGGGTACTGATTANGCCAGTCTGTTGGCATCATTTCTAGAAAAGGCAGTGTACATCAACAGCAATTCAAATGCTCTGCAAATGGAAAGAGCCGTAGTTTTGTATTTGGATTTCTGGATGTAGCCTCAGTGATGGCTAGGCCCTTCGTTGCCAGAAAGGACGAAAGAATATGCAGTTAGCTCTAAAGAAGGATATTCCTCAAACTTCTGCTGCTGCCTAACTGTCCTGCAGTTGAGAACTTTGCTATAGTCACTTTAATGTCTTATCTCTGATGCCAGTGCTGTGAGTTCCTGTTTATNGTTACAGTTACTGTGTTCAATAAACCTCTTACTTTATATATTGACAGCATCATTTCTTCATGATTCCCTGCGGGGAGGCAATAGTGGTTTAAGCCTTCATTTCTTTTAGAGGAGGGGGTAAAAAGACTCACAGAATATTGTGAAATAGCTGAAAGAAACAGCAGATAGCAAAAACATGCAGGGATGCTATGCATTTATGTAAAGAGCTGGCATCTTAGAATGGCCTACATAAGCCAAGGATTTTATAGTGTGGATATTTCATGGGCCTCTCAAGGATGGAGGAAATTTGTTTTTAAATGCTGACTTCTTTAAAGACACCCTCGAGGTGCAGACTCTTTGCAGTACATGTTTCACAGCCTCTGCAGAGCTGGACATTTTTCCACAACGTTCACCTTCCAAAAGCTATTTCAGTGTTGTGGAAACAGACTGCCGGATATTTCAGAGCTGTGAGTCTTGTGGGAATGTCCTGTGTTGGAGGTTAGATAAATAAGTTGAAGTCATTTCTGACATGTTAGAGCTGTCTTCATAGAACAGACATTTGTAGTTTTTAAAGCCTGCAAAGGGCAGCAGGATGAAGAATCCTGTCTTCATCCTCTCCTCTCTTCAGTCCTTTGAAAACATTGGCATGTGTCATGATGTTTCTAGGTATAAAGTCCCAAGTTGGCTTCTTAACAATGGGGCTTTTGTCTCTCCACTCACATCTGAAGCCTCACTGCANACTGTTAGGAACATGTGGTGTTCCTAACAGCCATAGACTTTCACCGACTGCAGATTCAGCATCATACCTTTACCATACAGAGACTTGGGTCCAAGTGTGTTTGTTTTCTAAGCTATGCCAGGTCCAGTGTTTGAACATTATAGAATCTTCTGGACCCACTTTTTCTGCCTGGCCTGGGCCCCCTTACTTTTGACTACTGTGTTAAACTGTCCAGGCGCATCAGCCCTCCACCAATCAGAAGCAGAACAGGAATTCTGGACTGCTTTCCACTAATGGTATTCATCATTACCAACAGTTTGAAAATGGAAGTTGAAGATTTGGAATGAGGCAAACATGTCCCATCCCCTGGCTGTCCCTGTTCCTGGCTCTCCTTTTGTCTCCTCCAATCATTTGGATTGCAGTAAGAATTCTAAATTCTTCTCTCTCTCTCTGCTATAGAGCTCTTGCCTATAAAGGGAGTGCCCACGCCTTCCAGGATGCTCTGAAGGAATTTTTTTTATTCTCCTTAGAAAGCCAGTGTTATTAATATAGGGCCCCCGAGAACCTCCCTGGCCTTTCATTTGCTCTTTTTAGGCTGCTTTAACAAGCCTCATGTGGGTAAGCCACTACTCCAGAACAACCTAGGTGAGTGAGTCCAGCTGGTTTTTCCAGGGACTTTGAGCTAACTCAGAGGCTGTCTGCTGGAGCCACATCATACTGCTGGAAAAAAAAAATAGCTGTTTGGGAGGAATCTCACCCTGACTTACCCTCTTGAAAGTCAGTGTTCAGCATCCCAGCAACATTTCAATCCAGTGTTGGGAACAGACTGTTAACATGTATTCCTTGGGAAAGGTTCTTAACTACTCAAGGACTGNTAATATACCTTGTTCGTCAGGAAATGTGGGCTAGGTTTAAGTGTACGAATTTGGGGGAGATACAGCTATTCACTTGACAGTGCTTACCACTGAAGGTATTACACAGCATTATTCTGTAAACACTGGCAAGAAAATAAAATCAGAAATGTAAATATGGGGATAGGTAAAATTATAACCCTTTGTAAATTATATAATTGTTAACCTCAAAAATAAATTGCAGTCTTTCTAGCAGCGCTTTCTTTTTAAAGACTTATTTTTATTTATGTGAATGTGTCTGTGCATGTCTATGTATGTGTGAAGGCGCCATCAGAGGCCAGAAGGGGGCATCAGACCCCTGGAGCTGGAGTTATGGGCAGTTGTGAGAGGCTAGACATGGGTGTGGGAACTGAACTCAGGTTTTCTGAAAGAGCAACGAACACTCTTACCCACTGAGCCATCTCTCTAGTCCCATAATTGTTATCTTTTTAAAACATTTTACATCCTGACTGCAGTTTCCCTTCCCTCCTCTCCTCCCAGTCCTTCACCCTACCTCCTCTTTGCCTCCCCCATCCACTCCTCCTCCACTTCTGTTCAGAAAAGGGCAGGCCTCCTACGGATATTGACAAAACATGCCATATCAAGTTGTAGTAAGACTAAGCACTTCCCCTCATANTAAGTCTGAGCAAGGTGACCCAGCATGAGGAATAGGATCCTAAAANCCAGCAGAAGAATCAGAGACAACCCCTGCTCCCACTGTTAGGAGTCCTACAAGAAGACTTAGCTACACAACTGTCACATATATGCAAGGGCCTAGGTCAGTCTCATGCAGGCTCTCTGGTTGTCAGTTCAGTCTCTGTGAGCCCCTGTGAGCCTGGGTTAGTTGATTCTGTGGGTTTTCTTGTGATGTCCTTGACCCCTCTGGCTCCTACAATCCTCCTCCCTCTCTTNNGCACGATTACCTCAGCTCAGCCTAGTGTTTGGCTGTTGGTCTTTGCATCTGTCTCCACCAGTTAGTGGATGGAGTCTCTTTGATGACTATTGGACTAGGTACCAATCCCAGCACATCTCATAGGCTGGACAGACTGTAAGTCTAAAGTTATATGGCTGGGTTGGTATCCAAATCCCTCCACTTAGTAGTCTTGCCTGATCACAATAGGTGGCCAGTTCAGGCTAGTGTCCTCTTTGGCTAGGAGTCTTAGCTGTGGTCATCCTTGTAGATTTCTTGGAGTTTCCCCTGCACTAGGTTCCTACCTGACCCTAAAATGACCCCCTTTCCAACCTGCTCCTTCAGTACTCTTCCCACTCCCTGCCCCCACCTGATCCCTCATGTTCCCATCCCCACTTGCCCCCAGTCCACCCATGAAATCTCTTCTATTTCCCCTTCCCAGGGACATCCGAATGTGCCCCTTGAACTTTCCTTGTTACCTAGCCTCTTTGGGGCTGTGGATTATAGTATGATTCTCCCTTGATTTACAGCTAATATCCACTTATGAGTGAGTACATACCATGTTTATCTACCTCACTCAGGATGATTTCTTTCTAGTTCCATCCATTTGCCTTCTAATTTCATGATGTCATTGTTTTTAACAGCTGAATAATACTCCATTGTGTAAATGTACTACATTTTCTTTATCCATTCCTCAGTTGAGAGACATCTAGGTTGTTTCCAGGTTTTGATTATTATGAATAACACTGCTATGAACATAGTTGAGCAAGTGTCCTTGTGATATGATTGAGCATCCTTTGAGTATATGCCCAAGAGTAGTATAGCTGGGTCTTGATTTCCAATTTTCTGAGAAACTGCCATATTGATTCCAAAGTTTGCACTCCCACCATCAGTGGAGGAGTGTTCCCCTTACTCCATATCCTCTCCAGCATAAGATGTGATTTGTGGTTTTGATCTTAACCATTATGACAGGTGTAAGATGAACTCTCAGAGTCATTTTGATTTGGATTTCCCTGATGGCTAAGGATGTTAAACTTTTCTTTAAATTTTTTTGGTGTTTTGACATCTAGTTTCTTGAGTTTTCTATATATTTTGGAAATCAGCCCTCTGTCAGATGTGGGGTTGGTGAAAATCTTTTCCCATTCTGTCCTACTGCTATTTTGTCCTACTGATGGTGTCCTTTGCCTTATAGAAGCTTTTCAGTTTCATGAGGTCCAATTTATTAATTGTTGATCTTAGTGTCTGAACTGTTATTGTTCTGTTTAGGAAGTTGTCTCCTGTGCCAATGTGTTCAAGGCTATCCCCCACTTCCTTTTCTATCAGGTTCAGGGTATCTGAATTTATGTTGAGGTCTTTGATCCACTTGGACTTCAGTTTTGTGTAGGGTGATAGTTATGGATCTATTTGCATTCTTCTATATGCTGACATCCAGTTATACCAGCACCATATGTTGAAGATGCTTTCTTTTTTCCATTGTATATTTCTGGCTTCTTTATCAATTATCAAATATCCATAGGTATGTGGATTTATGTCTGGGTCTTCGATTCTATTCCATTGATCCTCCTATCTGTTTTTAATGCCAATACAATGCAGTTTTTATTACTATAGCCCTGTAGTAGAGCTTGAAATCAGGGATGGTGATACCTCCAGAAGTTCTTTTATTATATGGGAATGTATTAGCTATCCTGAATTTTTTGTTTTTCAATATGAAGTTGAGTATTATTCTTTCAAGATCTGTAAAGAATTGTGTTGGAATTTTGATGGGGATTGTATTGAATCTGTAGATTTCTTTTGGTAAGATGGTCATTTTTACTATGTTAATCTTACTGATCAATGAGCATGGGAGAGCTTTCCATTTTCTAATATCTTCTCCAGTTTCTTCAAAGACTTGAGGTTCTTGTCATATAGCTCTTTCGTTTGCTTGGTTAGAGTTACACTAAGATATTTTATATTATTTGTGGCTATTATAAAGGTTATTATTTCCCTGATTTCTTTTCAGACCTTTTATCATTTGAATATAGGGGGCTACTGACCTTTTTTTTTTTAGTTAATCTTGTATCCATTCCCTTCACTAAAGGTGTTTATCAGCTATAGGAGTTCCCTAGTAGAATTTTTGAGGTTGCTTATGTATGCTATCATATTATCTGTGAATAATGATACTTTGACTTCTTCCTTTCCAACTTGTNCCTCCTTGATCTCCATTAATTGTCTTATTGTTCTAGCTAGAACTTCAAGTGCTATATTAAATAGATATGGAGACAATGGAGAGCTTTGTCTTGTTCTTGATTTTAGTGGAATTGCTTTGAGTTTCTCTCCATTTAATTTGATGTTGGCTATTGGCTTGCTGTATGTTGCTTTTATTATGTCTAGGTATGCCCCTTNTATCCTTGATTTCTCTAAGACTTTTATCATGAAGGGGTGTTGTATTTTGTCAAAGGCTTTTTCAGCATCTAATGAGACGATCATGTGGTTTTATTTTCTTTCAGTTTGTTTCTATGGTGGATTACATTGGCAGATTTTCATATATTGAACCATCTTTGCATCTCTGGGATGAAGNTCACTTGATTATGGTGGATGATCTTTTGATGTGTTCTTGGATTCAGTTTGCAATTACTTTATTGAGTATTTTTGTATTTATGTTCATGAGGGAGATTGGTCTGTAATTCTCATTTTTTGTTGAGTCTGTTTGGTTTGGGTATCAGGGTGATGGTGGCCTCGTAAAAGGATTTTGGCAATGTTCCTTTTGTTTCTATTTTGTGGGATAATTTGAGGAATATTGGTATTAGCTCTTCTTTTAAGGTCTGGTAGAAATCTGCTCTTAAACTGTCTGGCCTTGGGCTCTTTTTGGTTGGGAGACTTTCATGACTGTTTCTATTTCCTTGGGGGATATAGGTCTATTTAAGTTTATCTGATCTTGATTTAACTTTAGTAAGTGGTATCTATTGAGAAAATTGTCCATTTCTTTTAGATTTTTCAATTTTGTGGAGCAGAAGTTTTTGAAGTATGACCTAATGATTCTTTGAATTTCCTTGTTTGTTTTGCCCCCTGCTTTGGTTTCTGGTTTTGTTAATTTGGATATTCTCTCTTTGCCCTTTAGTTAGTTTGGATAAAGGTTTGTCTATCTTGTTGATTTTCTCAAAGAACCAACTCTTTGTTTCATTGATTTTTTGTTTGTTTGTTTTCTTTGTTTCTCTTTTATTGATTTCAGCACTGAGTTTGCTTATTTCCTGCCATTTACTCCTCTTGGGTGTTTCTGCTTCTTTTTGTTCTAGAGTTTTCAGGTGTGTTAAGTCACTGATATGAGAATTCTCTAATTTCTTTATGCAAGCACTTAGTGCTATGAACTTTCCTCTTAGTCCCATAAGTTTGTGTATGTTGTGCTTTCGTTTTCATTGAATTTTAGGAAATCTTTAATTTCTTTCTTATTTCTTCATTGACCCAGTGGTCATTCAGTAGTTATTCAGTTTCCATGCATTTGTAGGATTTCTGTTGTTTCTGTTGTTGTTGAAATCCAACTTTAATCCATGGTGATCTGATAGGAAATGGGGTTATTTCAATTTTCTTAGTATCTGTTGAGACTTTCTTTGTGACAGACTATGTGGTCAGTTTTGGAGAAGGTTCCATGAGGTGCTGAGAAAAAGGTATATTCTTTTGTGTTTGGGTGAAATGTTCTGTAGATATCTGTTAGGTCCATTTGAGTCATAATGTCTGTTTCATTATTTCTCTGTTTAGTTTCTGTCTGGCAGACCTAATGGCAGTCCATTGGTGAGAGTAGGGTGTTGAGGTCTCCCACTATTAATGTGCAGGATTTGATGTGTGATTTAAGCTTTAGTAATGTTTCTTTTGCAAATATGGGTGCCCTTACATTTGGGGCATAGATATTCAGAATTGAGACATCATCTTAGTTGATTTTTCCTTTAATGAGTGTGAAATGTCCTTTTCCATCTCTTTTGATTAATTGTGGTTTGAAGTCTATTTTCTTAGATATTATGATAGCTACACCAGCTGGCTTGTTAGGTCCATTTGATTGGAAAATTTTTTCCAACCCTTTACTCTAAGGTAATCTCTATCATTGATGTTGAGGTGTGTTTCTTGTATGCAGCAGAAGGATGGATCCTGTTTTCATATCTATTCTGTTAGCCTATGTCTTTTTATTGGTGAATTGAGTCCATTGGTATGGAGAGATATTAATGACACTAATTGTTCCTGTTATTTTGTTGTTGGTGGTGGTGGCGGTAGTGTGTGTGTGTGTGTGTGTGTGTGTGTGTGTGTGTGTGTGTGTTTCCCTTCTTTGTATTGTGCTGGTGTGAGATTATCTATTGCCTGTGTTTACTTGGGTGTAGTTTAACTTCCCTGGGTTGGATTTCCTTCTAGTACCTTCTGCAGGGCTGGATTTGTGGATAGATATTGTTTAAATTTGACTTTGTCATGAAATATCTTGTTTTCTCCACCTATGGTGATTGAAAGATTTTCTGAGTATATTAGTCTGGGCTGGAATCTGTGGTCTCTTGAGTCTGCAAGATATCTGTCCAGGCCCTTCTGGCTTTTAGAGTTTCTGTTGAGAAGTCTAGTGTAATTCTTATAAGTCTGCCTGTGTATGTTACTTGGCCTTTTTCCTTGCAACTTTATAATTCTTTTTTGTTATGTATGTTTCATGTTTTGATCATTATTTGATGTGGGGACTTTCTTTTCTGGTCCAATCTGTTTNGTGTTCTGTAAGTTTCTTGTACCTTTATAGGCATGTCCTTCTTTAGGTTAGGGAAATTTTCTTCCATTATTTTGTTAAATATGTTTTCCAGGTTTTTGAGCTGGGATTCTTCTCTTTCTTCAATTCCTATTTATCTTAGGTTTGGTCTTTTCATGGTGTCCCAGATTTCCTAGATGTTTTCTGTTGGGAGTTTTTCAGATCTAACATTTTCTTTGACCGATGAATCTATTTCTCCTATTGTATCTTCAATGCCTGAGATTCTGTCTTCTATCTCTCAAATTCTCTTGGTGATGCTTGCATCTGTAGTTCCTGTTCTCTTATCCAGATCACTTCCTGAATTTCCTGTTTGTTTGTTTGTTTTTTTTTATTGCTTCTGTTTCTCTTTTCATGTCTTGAATCATTTCCTTCACCTGTTTGTTTTTTCTTGGCATTCTTTAAGGAATTTGTTGATTTCTTCCAATTTTTTGGTTGTGTTTTCCTGAATTTCTTTAAGGGAGTTTTTCATCTTCTCTATAAGGACCTCTATCATCCTCATAAAGTTGGTTTTAAGATCATTTTCTTGTGTTTCCACTGTGTTGGAATACTCAGGGCTTGCTGTAGTGGGATAGGTGAACTCTGANGGTGACATAATGCCTTAGCTGTTGATTGTGTTCTTCCACTGATGTTTAAGCGTCTGGTTTTGGAGTGATTATAGGTCTAAGTGCCCATTTCTAGATTTGTCTTTGTTGGATGGATGTTTTCTTCCTTGGTTTCTGTTTCCTTTCTGGTCTTCTGGATCCCATGGCTTATGGTTGAGTAGAGGGTTTCTGCCTGTGTTAGGGGATGGACTTCTGATGGCCTGGATGGCCTCTGGTCCAGCAGAGGGTTGCTCCCCAAGTTTGGAGCTGAAGTTCTGTGTGTGGCCTCTGATCTGGCTGGGCCCTCTGTGGTTCAGATGCTGGCCTGTCTTCTGGTGAGGTAGGAGGTTTCTGCCTGGTTTTCATGGAGTTGGCCTGGTCTCTGGAGTTCAGGATGCTGTTCTGGCTTCTGGGGATCAGGATTCTGGCCTGGCCTCTGATGAGGTAGAAGATGAGAGGTTTCCCCAAAGGTGTGGGCCAGGATCAGGTGGCAAGGAGAAGAGGGGCACTTGGGGTTATGCTGGGTAGAGCAGGAGAGGGTTGGTTGGGATGGTGAATTATCTGGTTTTTGGGAAGCTGGCCTAGCCTCTGATGGGGTGGAAGGCTTCTGCCAGAAATGTGGGTCAGGATATGGTAAAGAGGAGAGGAAGGGCATTTGGAGTTAGGCTGGGTGAGAGAGGGTGGGGTGAGGGGCAGTGTTACCTGGGGTTCAGGATGCTAGCTTGACCTCTGGGGTAAGAAGCTTCTGTCAGGAGAGGAGGGGCACTTGGGGTAATTGTTACCTTTTTTAAATAAAGAAGAAAATAATTGAAAACCTACCAAAATTAAGTCATCTATTAGGGTGATGGAAACAAGATAAATAAGCTTCATAACTTTAAGTGATAGCAATCAATAACTACTACACATATTATATATCTATTATATATTATATATGTGTGTACATATATGTGCAAATGATCTTGTTTGATACCACAACCAAACCTTCCAACAACTATAAGATGCTTAGGAGAGAATTTATTAAGAAATGGATGAAAGCTACCTGTATTCTGGTTAAAAGATGTTCTGAATCTAATTATGTGGGTCTGAATCTCATTTTTCTGTATTTAATAGTTGTGACCTTAGGAAAGCTTGACTTTTCTATGTATATTTACAGAAGAAGCTAATGTATATATATATTTATATATATATATATATATATATATATATGCACATGTCATTAGCATGCTCTGGCTGTTTAGGGTAAGCTTAGTTTTCTCAACACAATTTGATATCATCAATATATTAATTTTGTATTGCTGCTGTAACACATTACTACAAACTTCTAGGCTGAAGACCACACTAATTTATTATCATATAGTTCTATAGGCCAGTCAGTAGAGTGTGACTGAGCTGACTGCTCTAGCTAGAGGATCAAAGGTCAGATGAAGGTGCTGTTGAGGGTGAATTCCTGTCTGGAGAGTCTGGGAATACATCTCCTTCCTGTTGTTGACAGAATTCAGCTCCTGCTCATTGCAGAACTCAAGGACCCACTTGCTTGTTACTGCCAGCTGGAGGCCATTTCCAGATTTTCAAGGATACCTGCATTCATTGGCTCTTGGATCCCTTCATTTCAAAATCATCAATGGAAGACCGTGTCCCTCATACATGTTCTTCCGCCTTGGCACTCCTACTGCATCCTGTTTACACCTCTAACCACTTCTGCTCTGCTTTTCTGATCTTCAGACTCACAGCATTGTATTGGTCCATCCAAATAATCATCTTATTTTAAGGACATCTGACTTGTAAACTTAGTAAAACCTGCAAAANCCTATCACACCAGTACTTATGTTACAGTTATTTGATGGAGCAATCAGAGGATGAGAATCTTGAGGTAACACCCTTGGAAATCCCCCAAGCACACACAGACCATGCAAAGCCACAGGATTAAAGACGAAATCCCTGAGAGCCACCAACTCAGACTTAGACTCAGGTTTTGAAGCCCTCAGATATTACATCTAAACATGATAACATTCCTGTTCTTATTTCACATTCCTTTTGCACTTAAGGCTGCTGGAATCCAGTGTGATGTCCAAAGTTAACAAAGTAATAGCAGAGAGTGAGAACAGCCCCTCCCTTCCCACCCAAGGCAGCAACTTTTCCATTCTGTTTCACTTCTTAGAGCGTTAATAGCATCAGTTTCCCCTCCCACCACCCCTCCCAGCTCCCCTACCCCACCTACCCTCATCCCTAAGATCTCCCCCACTCCAGTTTCCCATTTCCCTTCAAAAAAGAGCAAGTCTCTAATAGACAAAAACCAAACAAGACAAAACAAGATAGTCAGACAAGGCAAAAGCCCTCCCTTTGAAGCTGGACAAGGTGACCCAATAGGAAGAAATGAGTCCCAAGTGCTGGCAAAAGAGTCAGAGACACATCCACTCCCTCCCATTGTTAGGAGTCCCACCAAACACCAAACTAACAGCCATAACATATACCCAGAGGGCCTGGTGCCGACCTTTGCAGGCCCTGTGATGCCGCTTCAGTCTTTGTGAGCTCATATGTGCCCTGATTAGTTGATTCGGTGGGCCATGTTCTCCTGGTGTCCTTCATCCCCTCTGATTCTTACAATCTTTCTAACCCTTATTCCATGGGAGTCCCCTAGCTCTAAGGGGAGGGACTCCATGGCGACTTCCAATTTAGACTGGCTCTTCACATAATATCTGGCTATGGGTCTCTGCATCCACTGCCAGAAGAAGCCTCTCTGATGATGACTGGACAAGGCACAGATCTATGAGGATAGTTTCATTAGGAATCATTTCATTGATTTTTTTTTTTGGCCAGTACTGTTTTGTTCTACCCTAAGTCTCTGGGCTATCCAGTCTTGGTTCCGGGCCTTCCAGGCAGTGCAGGGCATGGGCTCCCTCTTATAATGTGGGCCTCAGGTTAAACCAAACATTNGTTGGCTATTTCCACAAGTTCTGTGCCACCATTGCCCCAGCACATCTTGCAGGCAGGACAGATTATAGGTCGATGGTTTTGTGGATGGGTTGTTATCCAGTTTTCTCATACCTTCCCATGCCAAAAAGGGGTGAAGGCGCAATGAAGGTGCCAGCTCAATCTCTCTATGTTCAATGAGCTATATGGATGCTGTTCTTGGCAATGGAGCCCTGCTGTCAGTTTTTGGAGAGCAATTGTCTGTCCTAGCATCAACCTGGGTTCTTGAAGGATTTCCATGGGACCCCCTTGGCCAACAACTCAACCAAATTCAACCCAGTCCCATCACTGGAAACCTTGCCTAGCTTCAAAATATGGCCAGTTTAGTCTCCATATCCTCCATTACTAGGAGTCCTCATTAGGGTCACCCTCATAGATTCCAGGAAGTTTCCACTGTACTAGGTTTCTAACACCCCCACACATGCCCTCTACTTCTAGCTGTCTCTCCCTACACTCTCAAAAAGGCAAAGCAAAACAAAACAAAAACAAAAAAACTTGGGTTTGGTGCAATACTTCAGTACAAGTATCAATCCNTGGTTTCTGCATGTACACATGACATTTCTAAATAAATCAGATTTTTCTAAAGACACACAACAAATGCCCTAAGAGACTTGAATGGCAAGCTTGGTATAGTGGATGGAACAACTAATGCTGAATTCCCAAGGCTTAGCAGAGTCCTCGGCTATAAGATGGAGCACAAGGATACCCTCCTAGGAAGGAGGAGTGACTGTGGGAANTGGAAAGTGGCACCAGGCTCTTGGGCCATGCCTCCTGCCTCCTGCAAGGTACTTTGCACATGTCATTATGATGGATGTGAGATGTTTTTTTCAGAAAGCCATTCCATGTTCTCTCTTTAGGAGGAGAGGACATCCCTCAAACCAGCTACCTAGTTCAGTCCCAAGCACCACCTGAGGCACCCTTCACTCTTAAGAANCAAGTGAAATCATTCTGAGTTTCAATAGCCCAGCAAAATGCTAATACTTTTCAAAATGTGGATGAAGACATTTTTTTTTTCTGCTCTTCTGTCCTCCTCTGTGCCTGGGCTCCTGGGACAGTTCTCGAAGCCTCTGCCCAAACTGACCCAGACTCAGACTTAACACTTCCTTTTGTTCTCTAAAATTAGACTTTTTATAGAACTCATTAGTGAAGAAAATCTGTTTCTCCAAGGAACATATAATCTACCCCAAGGAGGACCGCTCCCATTGCACGTGCACAGCCAACAAAGTTCATATATATATATATATATATATATATATATATATATGTTTGTTTTCCAAAGTCTTCCTGGCAACAACTCATTAGTAGGAATTCTTCTGCCTCCACTTACCTCAGCTTCACCAACTCCTTCCTTTTTAACCATTTTCCCAGTGACTTGCCCAACTTCAAAATCCCTTCCATTCCCAGAGTGAGGCAATCTCACTGGCTCCTATCACCTAATGTAATACAGGAACTGATGAGCTGCCCCATGGACCAAAGCCTTTGNTGTACCGTGATTCCTCATAAATATGCCATAAAAACATAATCAGCCATTTCCTATTAGCTATGACTTCCCCATTTCCTGATTTGTACTCCAAACGCTAAATGGTATTTGTCTCATAGTTCTGTGGCCCTGTTCTTAAAGGAATTGCCTTTGTCATATTTGTTTTTGTTCCAAAGGTGTCCCTCAGCCTAATGTAACTTGGTTGAAGAGAGGAGGATCTCTGAGTGACAATGTTTCCTTGCTTTTCAATGGATCCCTGTTGTTGCAGAATGCTTCCCTCGAAAATGAAGGAACCTACATTTGCACAGCCACCAATGCTCTTGGGAAAGCAGTGTCAACNTCTGTGCTCCACTTGCTGGGTGAGTGTTCTATTCGAATTGTTCCTGATGAGTCCTGTAATGTGTAAAAAGCAGGGGCCAGACTTGTTGACACTGGAGTCAAAGCGTGAATGACACAGGTGTTTCACGATTCTCATCCCTGCCATCACTGCCAACTTAAAGTCACTTATAACACCTTGTCATACCGGTTCTCCTCTAGGAAGGTTGTGACTGCCAAGCTACTCTTCTCTGCCCAAGCAACATGCACTTTTCTTCCCAGCATTCAAACTTTTCATGTCATGCTTCTGTGTCTACTTAACTCTCAACTCCGATTGTATATGGGTGCTGTACTGAGGTCTGTTTTAGTCAAGATTCTGGTCCTATGAAATGCATGCATGCACACACACACTCACAAACACACAGACACACAGACTCAGACACACAAGCACGCATGCACATACCCACTTACTGAGCCAAAGCATCCATGGACATACAGCATTCTATTAGAAAAAGTCCCTCTTCATAGTTGTCTTCAAGAACACTCAAACTGGGATGAGAATTTGATGGCCTTTGATTGGTTAGATGTGTTACACGTTGTTTTCTCAGAACGAAGAGGCCTGGGCAGTAAGACTGTATTTCCTAAGACTCAGAAAAAGCGTGTGNTCCAGGCATCCAGCAGCAGANCAAACAGCAACAATTCAACAGGAGAGCCCCTGCCTCAAGGTCTGGAATTTTGACTGTTTACAGATTTCCTTTCTGGGACATGTAATTTTTTGCTGGGTGACCTCTATGAGTTTCTCTTTGCAGTGTATTCCTCGGCATTTAGTCAGGGTTTTTTCTTGCCCTCAGTCTTTGGTAGTTCAATCTATTGCTTTCACTGTGGGACAGTTTTTGAAATGAGGCAGCTCGAGGTGCTCATATCCCTAATACACAGCATTATTTGTGATAATGTAGATACTGATTTTCCAGTTTCAAAACTATCATCACCGAATAAATACCAACAGAAGGAAGTTCTCCAAGGGTTGTGGGATCAGTTCTTTCATTTTCTATTCACACACAGATTTCCCATACATCCCAACTTGTTATGCACTGGTACATAATCAAAAGAACCTATAACAGGTGTTTCAANCTTGTAACCCTCTTTAGAAGGCCAAAGGAAGTAAGGTAGAGGTAAGAAAATCAGAAAGGACAGTCAGGAAAACTGGTGATGATCTCAGCTCCTTGTCACTCAAAAGTAGGTTGTGATGGCCAAAGGACAAACCAAAACTACTGTCAGGCTACATGTTTTACTATGTGAAACAATTAGAGCAATGATGTCATTTTGGGATTTGAAATTCTGAGGAATTCCTCGCAGCTGTACAATGTATCATGTAGAATATCATCCTGTATATAGGGGGTCTAGGAGATATAGTTTCTAAGATTCTTACTTCCTGAGATTCAAGGGAGAGGATAGGAGGGTAAATGGTGTTAAGCTGTCCATCAATACTGCACCACAAGTTACTGATGACATCACTACCTAAGGTGGTCATTTAGATGTAATACTACCATTATTACACAGTCAATTATGGATTCATTTGGCATTCAGTGATAAGTGCTGAGCACTTGCTTCTCCTGAGCACTGCAGCCCTCCAGTCTTAGTCTTTGAAAAGCTTACAGTCTAAGAGGGAGACACGCATGTGAACAGTTCTTCTGAGGCAGTGTAGTGAATACCATGAGAAAAACATGGATAAAGCACAAGAGGCCCAACCTCTTTCTGGAAATGTCAACTAGGTTTTGTTCTGGGAAGAGAAAGAAGGACCCTCCAATAAGAGATACTAGAATACGAGAAGACATTTAGATGTTGCATGTGCCATGGGCACAAAGACCGTAAGAATCCCTGTAACAAATAAAATAGATATTCACGAGGCNAATGCTACTGTAAGGCCAAGCCTTTGCTGTAGACAACACTTGGCTTATTGGGACTATTTACATCATTTTAGCACCTTGTGCCCAGACCCAGAAATTACCTACACAGAAATGGATACAAATACTTATGTGCATGGTGTAAAGTGTGCCAGCCTTCGGTGATGAATTAGCCTGTCATTTTATAGAGAATTATTTGTTAACCAATGTTGCTTTAGTGACTTATATATGGCATACCTGTCCTTATGTTGAATAAGACAGCATGTATGGATTTGACCTTCCAGTAGGAAAGATGAACAAGGACTAAGTAAATAAGTGTGTGTACATTCTTTGTAGTTAAGTGCTAAGGGTGAAATGTTCAGAGCAGTGGGGTACATGTTTGGTGGTGACTGCTTTGGGGAAGATAGTCAGGATGGGCCTTCTCGGGAGGAGACATGTTAGCCTAGACCTAACGGATAAGATGGAGCCCTGTGTGCAGCAAGGTGAGGAAGGGGTATTCCCAGAGGGGATTAGTTAATACGATCTACACATTGAAAGTAGCCTGATGTGCTTACAGAACAAAAAGAGCATGCGTCTGATGAGGGTACAGAAGGGAAGGGAGTAGCTAAGAACCAACCATCCAGGGCTTCGAGGGTCAAGTTAAAATGTCAAGAGTTACCAAGGAGTTTTCTATGGGACTGTCAGGCTATGATCTACTTTTCAAATGCAACTGGAAAAATATTGGCAGAGCTCATTTCCTCATTCTAATGATTTCCCAACTGAGTGATTTTGGCCTGTCTGTAGCAGAAAATATTTCTGATGAAGAACTGTATGAAAAACATAAGGAATGCCTTCAAGTTAACAGTGGCCACCATTCCCCTGCTACAAAACAGTATACAAAAGTCCTTGAGAGAATCTTCTTAAAAAGTGACATACAAGTGTGTTGTGTGGCACTGTTCCTGGAGNGACTTGAACAAATGTCCACTCACCACAGTTAGGGAACTGACAAGAGACCAAAGTAAGGACACCAACCAAGTCCAACTTGGTGAACCAAAGAATTAACTTACAGGTGTATGGGCGAGGGCTACTTGCAAGAGTAGGAATGGCTCAGAGGGAGCTGCAACACTGAAAGCCCCCCTCCCCCCAATATGGTGACTGCTTGTGACAGCTGGAACCTTGGAGCTCACTGTGGGACTTTCAGGCAGCCTAACACATCTGAGCATCTCTTCTGGAAGCCTGACTGATGTGAGTCTCCTCAGCAGTCCTTATTGCTTAATAGCCTTGGGAAGGAGGAGTCTTGTGCATCTGGTTGGTTTCAGGGACTTATGTCCCTTTACAAGCTCCCGGGTCTCACTGAGCCTTGGAGGACGTTGCTACACAAGGANGAGACAATGGAGAAATGCAGATCAAAACCAAGAGATGCGAGTTCATGCCTACTAGAATAGCCGAAGACAAAAACACGAACTAAATTCCAGCAATCGATATTTCAATCAAAGCTTCCATATGACGGTGAGCAGAGACCACACTGGAAAACTGTTTGGCACTTTGTAGTTAAACATACACCTATCCTCGACGCAGAAATTCTGTTCATAGGTTTTCATTCAAACAGAGTGAAACAGGCTCAAAAAAAAAAAAAAAGGTTTGTGAGCTGTCATGATAGCTGTTGACAGCAGAATGAAAGACTATGACATATTCAGAAATGGTATATTATTTAGCAGTGAAAGAAGATACACTATTGATACTCCCCGTGATATGAGTGGGACATAGTATACAGAAGCCCAGGAGGAAGGAAAGCCAATAATATATACTGATAGTTAAAAAAAAAAATGGTCGCCTGGGAAGGGAAAGGGGACTGATTGAAAAATGGCAAAACAGAAGCTTTAGGGGTGTTAAAATATTCTTTACCTTGCTGTGGATCATAGTCAATTGTGAAGCTTATAAAATTGAGCTCTGAGCACTTTCTTGTACGTAAATTATACTTTAATAAATGCCCAATCNTTTTAAAGAAAGCACATGTACCCTGCCTTGCACTGAGACCTAGAGTTAGACAAATGTGGGTTCCAGTCTCCCGGGTACGTAACAGACATTGGGCAACTTACTTAGCTTCATTTAATCTCTCCACCTCTATAAATACAAATAAAATTAGCAGCTTTATAACAGAACATGGAAGAGTCAATAAAAAATTAATTTTTGAAGTGTCTAACCCACTACCTGTATACCCTGGAGAGTCTCAGTAAATGGCCACCTTGAAAAAAAAACCATTTTGAAATAAACTATGATTCTGAATGTCCAACTGGAGATATAATTTATGGTTCTGCTCTGCAAATGATGCCATGTGCCATTTAAGGTAAAAACTCAAAACTCAGGATGGAAAACAATAAGTTAAAGAAACCATTCCATTCTGTGAGAGATCATGTGGACACAGCTGGTAGCTATCAATTATTCATGATTATTGCAGGGAAATTTGGCATTTTCTGTGGCCATCCACAAACCTGTCAGCATTGTGTCCTACCTCATCCTTTACCNAGTGTCTGCAGGGAAGGGTAACACCAAAGCTGTGATTACTGGGGGTGCTTGGCTTCTACTTGTCTAAAGGAAACCTCATTCTTACCTTTCCAGATGTCTCCAGAGCAAATTATGTATGCAGTTTTAGGGCTGATGTGATGTTTGGGTTAAGAATTATTGGAAAAGTAAGGGTGGGACTCAANTGCNTCTCACCTTACTGCTTAATCCCTGGTCCCTGTTCCTCCTGCTAAATCATCTTCCGTTTCTCTGCCTGATCTGTTTTTGGAAAATGGACGGCATTAGGGCATCCCCTGGAGAGACCTTCCTCCCTGTCCTNTTGGCTCTGCTTAGACAATGCTGGGGAAGCACTGGCTGCACANTGCCTCCTCCCTTTCTCTTGGGTTTTTCCGGTGGCCGTCTCCCAGACTGTGCTCCCAGGAGCCCATTCTGGCCATCATTTCCAGTCAGTGAGCATAACAGTCACTTGAGAGAAAGTAAGCTTCATGCTGTGCGATGGCCTTTTCTGTGTGTGTGTCACTTAAACTGCAGGTAGGTGACTAACCACAGAACAATTCATAGTGGTCTTTGCCCTGCTGCCTCCAGAGTGCCATCCTTTCTTATTTGGAGTTGTTGGTGACTTTTCCTTTCCTTTCTGTAGAGCCTTTTTGGGAACCTGGTAACTGGACACCTTGTTCTGCCACCTGTGGCCCCTCAGGAGTCCACCTTCAGAGGCCCCAGTGTGTGATGGCCAGTGGGCAGAAAGTGAGTGAAGCCCTTTGTGGTCCTCACAGAAAGCCGCTGGCTGGGTTNCAATCTTGTAACACCCGGGACTGCCCAGCAAGGTATGTATGTTTAGTCACTTTCTTAACAGTACACTAGTTTTTGCTGGTTTTGAAATATATAATAGGGGCTGGAGAGATAGCTCAGCGGTTAAGAGCACTGGCTGTTCTTCCAGAGCACCCAGGTTCAATTCCCAGGACCCACATGACAGCTCACAACCATCTGTAAGTCCAAAGAATCTGANACCTCTTCTGGCCTCTGCAAGCACCAAGCACATACATAGTGAACAGACATACATGTAGGCAAAACACCCATACACATAAAATAATACAAAAAGTTATTTTTTAAAGGCACAGTAATTTGGAGTGGGTAATAACTCAGTACCTATAGTCAGAGAAGGTGTTAATGTGAAATAAATGACTGAGTGTCACATAGTCTAGCAGAAAATTGATCAAATGACACAAAAAATAAATAATAAAAAACAATTAACAAATGAAGAGGTGTTTTGTATTTTTTAGTTCAGATCTATGAAGTATGCAGATTTTTTTCAGCCCTAATTTTCTGATTAAAAGATGGAGAGTCAGGGGCTGGAGAGATGGCTCAGTCATTAAGAGGCTTGTTGCTCTTGCAGTGCTCAGCACCCAAGTTCATGGGCTCACAAATGCCTGGAACTCCAGCTCCAGGAGATCCAGTGCCCTCGTCTGCCTCGGTGGAAACGCAGCGCGCGCACACACACACACACACACACACACACACGTACAGACACACATGTACACACTAATAAAAATGGTACAGATTGTTTTAAATAGAATCTTACTGTGCTACAGCTCCATTTCTATACAAATGTCCACACTGCAGGTGGCCCATGCCTCAGAAGACTGTGAGAAGCAGAGTCACTGTGTCAGACACAACAGCTGCTTTGAGGCATGTCCTTAGATGGATTGTCAATGTTGCAGGCATTCTACCTGCCATATCTTTTAGTAACTACTGTCATTTCTAAATGGAACATGTCATACCAAGAGTCACCCCTGAGAAAGCATAAATCTCAAGATAGGAATCCACAGGGAACCTAACCCTTTGGTGTAAAGTGACTCTATTAATCCTTGTAGGTGGCACACTCATCACTACATTGGTTCTCTGCACCTAGTGACACTGCTNTTCCCTGAGGGGTGGGGAGGAGGAAGACTAGAAATCACCTTTGCTACAACCTTGTCCTGGAAAGACATGTGACTCCCCTGATACCACCATAGTGTTAAGATAAACAAATCAGCCTTTTTCTGACAGTCCTTGCTAAGGCCCTCTAGCTTTTCTTCCTAGGTGGTTTACGAGTATGTGGTCAGAGTGCTCTGTGTCTTGTGGTGAAGGATTTCACAGTCGGCAAGTGACATGCAAACAGATAAAAGCCAATGGGACTGTACAGGTGGTGTCCCCAAAGGCATGTGCTCCTAAAGACAGGCCTCTGGGGAGAAAATCGTGTTCAGTCCATCCCTGTGTTCAACAGGCCATCGACCCAGGAAACCAGGTAACCTTAGATTTTGGCAATATTATCTGCAATCACCTCTTTGTTACTAATGAACGTTAAAGGTATTTTAGAATATCTAACTTGAAGTATTTTTTTCAATATTGAAACAATATCGTATGTTTGTGGCCATATGAAGTAACCCAGGCACAGAAAACAAAGACTATGATTCCACTTATATATGTGCCTAATCAAGTTTATAAAAGAAGTGAATAGAACAGTACTTTTAAAGAACTGAGTGACTGGAGAATAAGGGTGTGTCCTTAAAGAGTACAAAGTTGTGCAAGATAAATGCACTCTAGTGAGCATCTATGCAAAACAGTATTTATAGCTAATAATGCTCTAGTGGATACTTTAAAATTGTTAATGGGCCATGTATTTTCCTTTTATTGAAAATAGATTTTTTCCCTCATATAATATATTCTGATTATGGTTTCCCTCCCTCTATTCCTTCCAGTTTCTCCCCACCCATCCAGATCCACCCCCTTCCTATCTCTCATTAAAAAACAAACAGACTTCTAGAGGATAATAATATAGTAAATAAAACATAATAAGATAAAACAAAAACTAACACCTCAGAATAGGACAAAACAAACAACAGAAGGAANAGAACCCAAGAAAAGGCACAAGAAACAGATAAAGATGCAGAGACCCACTTGTTTGCACACTCAGGAATCCAATAAAAACATAAATCTGGAAGCCATAATATATATNCAAAGGACCTGTGGGGCAAAAGGAAAGAAAATTAATTAATTAAAATAGAGAAAAATGTAAAAAAAAAAAACCAAAAAACACTGACATGACATTATGAGACATGGAACCTCCAAAGATGCCATTGTGTTCATTTTCTGTTGTCCATCTACTGCTGGGCATGCAGCCTACCCTTAAGAGTAGTTTGTTTCCCCAGTGAGACTCCCTTGGAGAAAACTCAATTTTCATTTGTAAGTAGTTATTAATTGGAGATAGCTTCTGGGCTAGGGATGGGGCATGCGTGCACTTCTTTCAGCTCTAAGAATCCATCTGCTGCAGATCTTTGCAGGTCCGGTTCATGCTGCCTCAATCTCTGTTAGTTCATAAGTGTGTCTGCCCTGTTGTGTTTAAAGGGCCTTGTTTCCTGAGTGTCCCCCNTCCCCTCTGGTTCTTATCTCTTTTTGCCTCCTCTTTCTCAGGGTTCTGTGAGCCCTGAGGGAAAGGATTTGATGGAGACATCAATCAAGCCCTGTTTAGGGCTATGTTCTAAGCTCGCTCTCTCTCTCTCTCTCTCTCTCTCTCTCTCTCTCTCTCTCTCCATAATGTCTGGCTGTGGGTCTCTGTATTTGTTTCCATCCGCTGCAGGAGGAAGTTTCTCTGATGATGGCTGAGCAAGGCACTGATCTCTGAATATAGCGGGCTGTCAGGATGGCAAATTTCAAGCTAGTCTGGGATGTAAAGCCAGCCCAGGCTACCTAGAAAAACCTTATCTTTAAAAAGCAAACAAAATTATAAAGAAAAATACCTAAGAAATTTGTTTTCAATGTATACAAACATTTAAAGAAAAATATAGCACATTGAGGCTGGAGAGATGGCTCAGAGATTAAGAGCACTGGCTTCTCTTGCAAAGAATATGGGTTTGATTCTCAACACACATGTGCTGGCTCATAACCATTGGTAACTCCAGTTCTGAGTGATACAATGTCCTCTTCTGGCCTCCGTGAGCATCAGGCACACAAGTGGTATGCATACATGCATTCAGGCAAAACATTCATATATATATATATACATATATATATATACATATAAAATAAAATGTTAAAAGATAGCATATTATTAAAATGAATAAATTAAAAGTTGGACAAATAGAAGACCTATATTTTGCTAAATGGAAATATCAGGACTATAAAGACCCAGAGATGAATTCATGCATGGAATACAATTTTCATTAAATGACAGAACCTTTCTTTGGATCTTAATATAAATCTGAACTTTATACTGAGAACAAATAAAGAGAAGAAACTTTCAGAAAGACAAACTATGGGAGGTAGGGAGAGTCTTTCCTCATCCTGTGCCAACTAGGGTGCAAGTTTTTTCCAAGCAACAGTGCACCCTTGGGGCAGGAATAGACATGGAATCTGGAGTGTATTTACTGCACAGAGCAGATCAATTGATCAGTGACTTAGGGGGCAAGGGCTGTGAATCAAGTAGGAAGATTGGTTTTGAAGAAATGAAATGGCATAAAACCACCAAATGTTTTTCAAAGAAATTAAAGGGAATCTAAAGAAATAGAAAGATTTCCTGTATTGTGAATGGCATGATAGTGCTAATACCTACACTCTCCAAATTTATCTAAAGATTTGCAGCATTCTCTACCAGAAATCGGCAAGCTGAGTCTAATCTAAAATCTGCATGCAACTAAAAAATATACACAATATCCAAACAAGTCTTTAGAAATAGAATAAGTTGGAGGATCCAAACTTCTGATTTTAAAACTTTCTACAAGACAGTGCTGTTCTAACAGGGGACAGATGTNCATCTCTGAAACAGAACGGAATCCAAAACCAAACCATTTGAATCTTGGTAAGATTGACAAAGTCATCCATTGAAGACAGGAATATTATTCTGTGGTGGTTAATCTCAGTTGCCAACTTGCTTGGCTTACAAGGGCCCCAGGTACTTGGGGGTGTATCTGTGATAAAGTTTCCAGAGATTAACTGAAGGGNCAAGGCTCCTCCTGAAGATGCGCAACTTCATCCGTTGGGCTGGGGTACCAGATAGGATACAAAAAGAAAAGGGAAAAAGCCAGCTGAGGTCAGGCATCCTCCCTATTTCCTGATCTTCTGAGAGATGACTCCATTCCTGCTGCCACTGCCACTTACTCATGTCACCTGCCTTCCCTAGCCTGAAGGACTGTGTCCCCTGAACCAGGAGCCAAAATAAGCCTTTCTGCCCTTAGGTTGTTTCCTGTCAGCAGTTGGTCTCAGCAATAACCACAGGAAATGACACCCTTGTAACAAATGCTGCAGGGCAACTGTGCACCCACAGAAAAGCATGAAGTCAGGCTCCCTNTTTACAGGAAGTACAGACACCATGAGAAACATCAAAGACATTTAGGAGTTAACACTGTAAAATGTTTAGNAAAAAAAGTAGACATGATTCTTCACACTGTATGAAATGGTGTTTTACATAGAAACCAAATAAACAGATAGAATAAGAATGAATAACTTGAATTATATCAAAAATAAAACATCTATACTACAGTGGGTTACCATCAAGACACTAACAGAAACAACCTAATTAAAGCTTGAACAAGGGATTTAAATAATCATTTCTTGATTAAAGGTGACAAATGACCAAGGAGGACATCAAAAGATGCTCACAATTAGTTATTAAAGAAATTAAAATTTAAACCACAATCAGATGCTACTTTGCAGCCATTTTTTTGCATTAGTGTAAAAACAGATAGTTTCATAAGAGAATGCAGAACTGGAGCCTACAGGACTGTAGGCAGGGGTGTAAAATGGTGTAAGCCCCATCACAAAACAATATGCAGGTTCTTAAGGGGTTAAACATGAACTTGAGGATGACCCAGCAGTTTCATTGCTAGGTATGTATCCTAGAGCAGTGAAAACACTATACAAACACAGATAGATGTGCTAACCTAATTACTCAAAATAACCAAGCAGCAGAAACAACACAAATAACAGTAACACAACTGCCAAAATGATGAAGCAAGTGCCAACAACCTGAGCTGTGGCATGTCAGTACAACAAATACCATTACAAAGAATGTGGGACTGGCATATTCTACACCATGGCCAGACCTTGANCGTTTCAGGACAAATAAAGGAAGACAGACACAGGACTCCACTGTTATGTCTACAGTAGGTAAATCTGTCAGACAACAGGCAGCTTTGTCACTGCATAGACCTGTGAGGGGACGAAGGACTTCTGAGGGCTATTGGGTTTCTGTGAGGGCTGATGATAGATAATGTTCCAAACTTGACTGTGGTGTAGTAGGTCTGAAAGCGAAAGCCGTTACAATGTGTGTTTTAAATGGTTGATAATTATATGGCAGGTGAATTAAAGC
>LZPO01117088.1:205744-216988 GCA_001675575.1 Neotoma lepida
TTTTTTTAATCCACCTTCCTTTTTTTTATTTTTTCATTGTGCCCACCATCACCCTTGACTAAAGCACTATCATCTCTTACCTGGTCCAGCACCACAGCCATCCCATTGGTCTTCCTTTCTCCATCTTTCTTTTTTCCAGGACAATCTCCATGCTANAGATCAAGGCAGTTGTACAAATGCAAACCTAGTCAACTACTACTGTAATTCAGACTTTACTTGCTTCTAGGGAGAAAGCTAACCAAACTGTTTGATGTGGGGCTATGTGCTTATCTCCACTTCCTCCTTCTTCACTGAATTCTCTTCTCTTCTCTTCTCTTCTCTTCTCTTCTCTTCTCTTCTCTTCTCTTCTCTTCTCTTCTCTTCTCTTCTCTCATCTCTTCTCTTATCTCATCTCTTCTCTTCTTATCTCTTCTCTTCTTTCTCTTCTCTTCTCTTCTCTTCTCTCTCTCTCTCTATATATATATATGTATGTATGTATATATCACTCCCTCTCTTTCGTATATATGGAATATGGATGGCATATATATGATCTTGCTATTTCATCCTTGTAGTCCTTGGATAGACTTTACAGGTTCAATCAAAAGCAGCAAAAACAAGAGGCAGAAAGTGTAAAAGGAGGAAGGGAGGGCATGGAATGATCTATCAGGTGGTTCTGAATCTGATCAAATAGGATCTTACACAAAGGATATGGAAGAGAAACGAAAGAGTAGATTTGATTAGAATAGTAGAAGAAAGTCTCCCAGAGCTATTCTTATGTGAAGGTGTCAAATGCCTTCCATTTGCTTTGTATGGCTTTTCTCTGCCAGACTGACTGGCCTGTGCCATAACTTGGTGTTCTTCAGGGCTGTTACTTTTTTGCCTCATATGTCTGGTAGTTTGTGGATGGGGACTAAGNTGATTCTTAGAGAGAGCTGCCGAGAGGGGTTTCTCTCAAGTTTTACAACCTTGTGTTCCCCACAGATGTCTGCTGGATTGGTATGCTTGCTGTCTGTGGGTTTAGGGAAGGTATGTATCAGAAGGTACAGAAGGTGGTCTTAGACACTCCTTCAAAGTGCTTAGAGAGGAGCAGTGGGCTGGAGCAGAGACACCCCACAGAGGCCACAACAGGGGCTCGGTAGATGTGAGATGGTATTTTACAGGGTATCACATTGGGGGCTGGGATAGAGAGTCAGTTGGTTGGTGGGCTATCTCCTGGTGCCTTCTGTAACCCCAGGAAGGCTCAGGATGTGTAGNCTCTGTTGAATGGCATTGNAGAAAGCCTGGGAACTGTAGGAGTAGAAGTAGCCCAGACTTGTCTAGCAGAAACATGAGGACCTATGGGACCTGAGGAAGTGCTGAGGACATAGACAGGTTCTCAAAGTGGTTATTTCCAACCTTGTCCAGGAGTCAGGATATCTTGGGGAATCTTTTTTGGAGATTTTCTGGCAGTCTCNGTCTTTTTAAAGCTGTCCACTTCTTGTCTGTTCTTGACAACTAGCCAGGCTTGGGCCCATCGACAGCCCTTAGAATTGATGGCTCCATCTGGCTGGTGGTGTGAGGATTATTTGAAGCAAGAATAGAGTGAGAAATTGAGGCAAGCTAGTAGAACAGTCACTTCCTGATTCCTACTGCCATTATACATTTGTAAACACAGGAGGCCAAACTGGGTTTATATTGTTGATGTCTACACAACCTCCACCTGGCTTGGGTCTCCCCATTCCAAGTCATTCTGTCCCTGCTCTGAAGATAGAGGCCCTCNGCTAAACCAACTTTGGTCTTTGATTTTCAGTCTCCAAGAGGTCTGGGGTTTGGCCTCCATGTTGGTTAACAGCTTCCCGGGCCTCTCATACTTTATATTTAGAAGCGTTTGCCTTCAATCAAGAAGAAACAGTTGAATTACTTAAGTCCCATCAGGCCAGAAACAGAAGCCAACTTGGAAGTTTCTGCAAAGAGGGCAAAGCCTTATTAATAAGACAGGTTGCCTAACACTTGTGAACATCCATTTACCAATCTCTTGAATCTATTCTTTAAGTGTTTGTAGGAAGCTGACCTCTGGAGTGAGAGAAAGCCAGGGAGTGTTCAGTCTGCTCTGTTGGTCAAAGTGACTCAACTTTGGGGCATTAAGATTTATACCCACTGGGGAAAACAAAAGAACTTAACTGGCCTCTCTTCCCTAAATCTTATAACCAGTTAGGTGGTACAGTATTGTTTTCTAGTTAAACCCTTTGATGGTGTCTCCGCCTACTGTCGAATCCAAGCATTGCTTCCCACTTTGTGTCACGCTGTCCCTCACAAGTCAGGCTTTCACAAGTTTCTCCATTTTCTTACACCTCCAGTAATATTTCAACATCCCTTTGAAGAGATGCTGTGTAAACTGTAATTTAGTTACAGTCATGACAGGAGAGTCCAGTGGGGCTTCTGGCAGANCAGGAAGGACTGTGACTGGAGAATGGGAAGCCATCACTTTGTTTTTCTTCTCTCATTTCTTCAGCTTTGGGTATTTGGTTTATTATTGGCTTTTTCTAAACAGCCTTCTACCTCTCTGGTCTATGTGGAAGATACTGTTATCCCAAGTTTCATGTCTTGTTCCACATCTTCCAGATTTCAAAGAGAAAGACAACTACTGAATCACCTCAAGTTAGAACCTTCTNTCTTTGGGGATAGAGACTGTCTTCTACTTTGAAAATGTACCTTCCATGTCAATATGTCTGAGGGAACAAGGACAAATCCCTCCAAGTACATCTGCTGAGATGCTGTCCTCTGAGGTCATTATCTTTCCAAACATCAGAAACCACTGAGTTTCTTTTCTATTTTAGATCCCACTTTCCAAATTAATTGATCTTTGTAATCCCTGGTGACAAATCTACATGTGGCATAAATGTGAATGTGAGCGCACACCCGGTGGCACACAACCTCGAAAGCCTATACATTCTTGTCATAGCAACATAAGGCTTGTTAACAATTCTGAAGTGGCTTATGTCACTGTAGTAACTCCATAAACTGATTTGCTCCAGATTATAGTCTGTTCTTTGGTATACATTGATTTCATGTTGGAAGTCCCTGGGAGCATGCAGCTTGTTGACCATGCCTTCTTTGTCAGATCATGTTTCAGGGCAGATGCTAAGCCTCAGGTATTGGGTAATGGTGTCACTCTAAACTGTATGGCATAAAAGCAGGGGACATTCTCTCTCTCTCTCTCTCTCTCTCTCTCTCTCTCTCTCTCTCTCTCTCTCTGTGTGTGTGTGTGTGTGTGTGTGTGTGTGTGTAGCAGTGTTGGGGATTGAATCTAGAGCCTTATACACACTATATCCCCAGACATTTTTTTTTAATTTTGGGCTTTCTGTAGCTGAGGAAAAACTTGACCTTTGAGTCCTCTCACTTCAGACTCCCAAGGAGCTGGAATCACAGCCCTGTGCTTCCAGGCCAGCTCAGGTCTTGGTTTTACATAGAACAGTCTAAGATGCGGAGACCTTGTGCTTGCCAGCAGTGGAGCACCAATGCCTTTCCTGGTGGTGAGGATTCCTTTGCGGTGATTTCACACCCTGTTCGTTTTCCTTGCATACACATGAGTGTGAGCCTCACCACTGGCTTCTCACAGGCCAGTGCTCTCTTCTTGCCTCATAACACGGCATCTCAGCCACTTGTTGGCTCTCTTCATANACTTTTCAACTTCATTTCGGTACTGAGGGCACATTTCATCCATTTCTACTTCATTAATACATTAAGTCTTAAATGAATGCTATTACTTTTTTAAAGTAAGTCTTCCTCTCTCCCTTTTATCAAATATCTTTGCCAATTTCCAGAGCCTTCCTAGCATATATATCAAAAATGTGGGTGAACTATAGGGTCATTCTCAACATCTGGGGAATGGTCAGTATTCTCAAGTATCTATTTATATTTATTATGGTCAGATTGTCCCAGTACTCTGCTTATCTAGCCATGGACAGTGCAAATCAGTTTTCTGAGGAAGCCTTTGGCGCATGGAATTCGTAATAGGAGAAGGGGCATGATTGATGCCAGCAAAAAGTGTCATCTTCTCCCATTTTATATTTCTTCTTTTTTTTTTTCATTTCAGACCTGCCTTTAGGAGGAACTGCACCTCGGGGCTCTGTGAGGCATGTTGGCNTGTGGGGCCCTGGAAGCCCTGTACAGCAGCCTGCGGCAGGGGCTTCCAGTCTCGCAAAGTCGACTGCATTCACACAGGGAGCTGCAAACCTGTGCCTGATAGACATTGTGTGCAGATGAAACCAGCTTCCTGGAGGCACTGTCTTGGGCCTTCCTGTGATAGTACGTACCCCTCTCAGGTATCACCAGCTCCCCAGAAGCCTTGTCAAAACCCAGACACTGATGTGCCTACCTCACCCATGTCACATAGGAAGAGTGGGGGCACAGGCAGCAGCNCTGATTCTCAAAGCAGTGGCAGCCACTCCACATACATTTTCCTTAGCAGCCTCCTCTGCTAAGACTGGGCCAATAGGTGAGCAAATATAGGTGAGGAAATGTCCTAAAAGTACACAGTGAATACAATTGCATGTTACTTTTCTAGGGGACAAGTATGAGGCTTTCATAAGTTTTCCAAGGGGCCTATGGTCCTACAAAAAGTAACCCCTACCCTCAGCACTGAAAGAAGTGGCCTGGGTCAGAGGACTGGTAAGGATCTCAGGGTGCCACAAGAAGCCAAGTATAGAAGTGAGCTCACTGTGTTTCTGACATAGTGCAAACAGTTGCCCAGACATACCTAGTTTCTTCCTCATTCTCTCATGAACCACATGCTATGGATTCTTTTCTTTTTTTGCAGGAAACTGCACAGATACAACTCACTACTGTATGTTCGTAAAGCACCTTAACTTGTGCTCTCTGGCCCTCTACAAACAAAGGTGCTGCCAGTCGTGCCTAGAAGGATGAAGCGTTGCAGGGTTGTGATGCTGCTGTGGTGAGAAAAGGAAAAGAGAGGCTCTTTCCCCCATGTCTCCGGTTCAAAACCACACTTCTTAAAGTTTCTAGATTCGATGATCAAGCAGAGGTTGGTGCAGGAACAGAACCTGCTACAATTTTGTCAAGTTAGCTTTTCCAGTGGTTGGTTTTTAATTCCAGCTCCTCCAAATGATGTATTCTAGGATTAGCAAAAATGCATCCGCAGCCAGGCCCTTGCTTGTGTGACCTCATCATGAGCACATCATCACCTGCTGCAATTTGTAGACCAGTCAGAAGTGGTCCATACTGAAGACTCTGCAGCTGAGGGTTTCTCTCAAGTTGCAGAGTTTTAACACATTTTTTTCGGTATTTACGATTTAAAGGCTCTGGCCAGTAGCTGTTCAGATGTTGGCACTCATGGCATTTTTATAGATCCTTAAGTTTATTATGTGAAGAAGAGGCAATCTTCCTTAACAGCTTATGACACCAGCTGAGTCAAGGATCGCTGCAAATGGCATCTCGTCTTCACTCTTAGAGCATCCATGGAAGAAAACAGTAGACATGGCTGCCATTTTCATAACTACAGAAATCTATCTGTGACCAAATGAGGCATCTTGGGAATCAAAGGAGAGGAAAAGCTAACCTTTTCTACTGATTTTGAAGTATATTCAAAGCTTTCTTTTCAGAGCTGTGAATGAAACTTTTTCTAAGCACTATTCTCTTGCACATAGAGATCAAAGCCTTATTAGATATAATTTATGCATACAATAATATTCCTGATGATTTTTATTTTGGAAAGTTTATAAGAAAGTAATCTAAATAAGAAACACGATAGTTGAAGGAATTGTTTATAGTAAATGATTGTTTAATCTGAGGTGATTTTGTTGGTAAATCCAAAGTCAATTAGGATTAGGCTGGAAAAAAACAGTTTTGGGGTTAGGAGCTAGAGTTGGGATTTGGGTTGTACTTTGGGAAGAAGGATTGAATTCATCTTGGACTAGCACTCGGATTCAGTTAAGTGAGAAAGGAAGTTACATTAGGGCTAAGACCAGAGCTGACTTTAAGGTTAGAGCCAGTTTAGGAAGGAGTTGGGTCTCTCGGGCCAGCGCTGGTGTTCATGACATTGAAGTAAATTTTGCTGCTAAAAAAGGCTCAGGCTAGCATTCAATTTTAACTCCTACAACCGATTTGGCTATGGGGACCTTTCCATGATATTTTGCCAGTTATGGCTTTAGATGCTATACAACCCCAAATAAATGGTCCTGCTTCTTTACTTGGTGTCCTGACTGCTTGCACACGTACTGCCCACAGCCTCTTGGCATGCAACGCAACCTTTCCTGAGGCAGGTTGTGTTGGACCTACCTCCTGATCGACATGTGAACAGCACACTGTGGCTTTGGATTTGTCTGTAGAGAAGCTTGCTGAGCCCCTCTGTCATCTTCTGAGCATAGGTCTCTCTTCCATTCCAACTTCAGCCTCACCGACACTGGGATGAACACTACTGTAGGTGGAGGGTTTGGTGGTCTGGAANGGACAGGGCAAAGGACAAAACACACCAGCCCTGGAATTGTTAGTCATCAATCACATCTGATAGTTGAGCTTATTAAATTAAAAGAAAGGTCATTTGTAAAATACTCTTTGTATATATTTATTATATGACTCAAAAGTGCAATATTTTATTTTGTACAGTATGTAATAAAGACATGGGACATATATTTTCATATTAACAAAATTTCTTTTTAAAGTGCTTCATCTTTGTATTTAAGGTTAAAATGAACCAACTTTCAGTTGCTATTGTACTTTCATTTTGTTAACATTCAAATTGTACTGTATTTTACTACTGTTTTTATAACATGAGAGATATTTCCCTTTGATGATCCTTAATTCAGAAATAAATTCACTTTGAGTATCTAGTGGCATCCTTAGGTGGCTTCTCTGTGTTGTGCTTTTGCTAGACTTTGGAACTGTCTCCTTGCCTGTCCCCTTGTTAGCCCAGTAGCTCCCTTAGTGAGTTGGCATCCCAGGTTGTCCTCTGTATGAGTTACAAAATTGAAAGATCATAGAAATTCACTCTGACTCCACATCCCAATCATTTGTCTTGTGAATCATATGTTTAAAAATAGCAATAGCAAAGTAAGTAGAACTCCAGGATAGACGGTGCGCAGGGACAGGAGTAGGTGCTACATCCATAGATAGCAGGGCCCTTTTATTTATACATTTGAAAGACTTGTTGTAGGCTCACAGCTAATTTGAGAAAGTACAGGTTTCCAANATACGGCCTTGTCTCAATACATAAATAAATCTTCCCCCACTAGCAATATCCCCTCCTCATTTCTGTATTTGCTGTAACTCATGAATCTATATGGACATATCATAACTGAAAGTCTGTAGTTTCTATTGGGGTTTGTTCTTGGTGCTGTATATTTTGTAGGTCTTGGCAAATATAGGATAACGTGTCCATCTTTCCATCCTATAAACATCCCTCTTCTTTTAACTCTTCATTCTTTACCACTTTAATTTTGTGAAAGATGCCTGTTTGGGGTGTGTCTAGTATGACCAGGCCTTCTATCTCCCGTTGTTGAATGACTATCTGCTCCACTGTACTAGTTCTGATCATCTTTCAAAGATTACTTGATGTATTCATGTGGCTCTATGTCTAGATCCTGTATTCTGTCCCATGGATCTATTGTCTGTTCTTTTATCATTGCAATATTGATTGTTGTCATTTTGCTAAGTCTTGAGGTTGGTTAGCGTCCACCAACTTTTTTGTTCTCCCTCAATGTTGTTTTTACCAGTAAGGATCTTTGACCTCTCCNTAATAATGTTCAAATAATTTTTTCAGTTTCCCTTGTGGCAGGTTTCTGCAAATACCATGGCCAGCAGTGTTGATNTGGTCCGTGTGAGGCAAGGTCGGTTTGACATGACTTAGTAAACAGTGTTGGTTCAAACTTTTGGAGTCTGATACTGGGTAGTTTATTTCAGGTATATATAAGCACAACACAACTTAGAAAAAAGTTTCCTGCTGATAAATAACTCAATCCCATAGGTACAACCAAGCTTAAGATATGATTATGTTGAAACTCATTGTAAAGTACATGTGATAAAGATAGGTTCTATAGATTGACTGCATGTGACATCTTAAAGGTCTGGGNAAGGCTCTGGTAGGGGCTTAGTCATACAGATAGTGCAAAGGTCACCAGGCTATAAACCACATCTGCTCCCATTTGTAAAGTACATGGGCTCTATGGACTGGCTGAGAAAGCAGGCTCNGGGTAAAAACTGATNAAGATAAAGGGCTGGGAAGATAGCACTAGAGATTGACTAAAATAAACCTAAGAGTTTTGGGGAGCCAGGTGTGGCCTGGCCTTACAGGCTATTAACCACATCCTTTCCCGGAGACAACCCTACGTGTTTCACATTCCTGATTTCCCTAGTGCTTGTCTGTGAGCACAAAGACTTATTTCTCCTACAATCCATAAAGNAACTTCCTGAGATTTTGATGGGGATTNTATTGAAACCACAGATCAAGCTGAGAATTGTCGTCTTGATAATATTAGGTCTGCCTGTTAATTAATGGAGAATATCTCTATTTAAATGTTCTTTTATCAGAGATATGTAGATTTTCTCACATAGAACATTTTGTTCAATTTATATCACTTAATTTTGAGTAATTCTAATGTAAATAGAGTTATTTTTAAATTTAAATTGTACCTGCTTCTTGTTGGCATGAAGGAAATAAACTCCCTTCCCCCAGACCCAGAAGTACTGAGGATTGAACTCAAAGCCAGGCAAGTGATCTACCACAAAGCTACAGGCATAGACCAATAATTGACTTTTGTATGCTAACTGTATGGGCAACATTATAATTACTTATTCTTTCTAGAAACTGTTTTTTAGTTTGGGGGAGGTGTTTTTTGGTTTTTCGAGACAGGGTTTCTCTGTGTAGCTTTGCGCCTTTCCTGGAACTCACTCGGTAGCCCAGGCTGGCCTCGAACTCACAAAGATCCGCCTGCCTCTGCCTCCCGAGTGCTGGGATTAAAGGTGTGCACCACCACCGCCCTGCGGGAGGTGTTTTACATAAATTATTATGTCATGAGTGAACAAAGTTTGATTCCTTCCAATCCTGTGTACTTCTAGCTGCTTTCCAGCCTTACTATGTCAGCTAGACTTCTAGTCTGTTAGAAATGGGTGTGGAGTGGAGTTCTTGCCTAGTCCCTAATCTAGTGGGGATGTTTCAAGTTTTTCATCATTGGGCATGATATTAGCTAAAAGATCCTTGTGTATGTTCTATGCAGTTGGAGGATTTTTCCTCTATTGCTAATTGCTGAGAGTCTTATCATAATAAGTGTTGAATTTTGATAAATGTTTTCTTAGAATATATTGGTCTGATTATTTGATTGTTTGTCTATGTGATAGATTTTTTTTTTGCCACATGGGGGAAAACTTTATTTTATTTAAATCTTATTTTTATGTATTAAATAAAATTGACAAAAAAATAGGGGACTATTATTTTCTCACAGGAATCATGTAACTAGAGAGTTATCCCTTACTTTAAAAACATTAATATGACAGTATAAGCAAACTAAATTCCAGAATGTTTTATGTTGTTTTTAATTGTGTGTGTGTGTGTGTGTGTTCCTATGAATACCCTTGGGGGCCAAAAGTGTCAGATCTCCCTCAAGCTGGAGTTATAGGCTATTGTAGGTCACCAAACATGGATCTTGGGAAACAAACTTGGGTCTTCTGGGGAGAAAAAAAAAGAATCGATCTTAACCACAGAGCCTTCTGTACAGTTCCAAATTCTGGAATCTTACTTAGCAGCATAGTAGTTGCTTATGACATATTAAACTCAAATTAATTCATCTATTTAATCTTAATAACAATGTAATTAAAATATTTGACATTAATAGCTTTTTATATATGANTAACTGAAATGACATCTTATANTTTTTTAATTTATTTTGAGAATTTTATGCATGAGTTCTGTTATAGAGTAACAGGATTTTCAATATTTTTCAATACCAGCGTCCCACCCCTCCCACACACAGTTTTCTTCTTTATTAATTATTTGAGATGTTGCAAACTTAGTTTCCAGGGTACTATCAAAAAGGGTTTGCCGGGTTTACTGTTCTCATTGCTTTATGGACCTTCAGAGTTTTCCTTTCTTTTTCTGGAAGCATTTTAGCTCTACAGGGTTATTTTAACTATATTTGAGAAGAGAATGATTCATGAAAGTTTTTATTTATGTATTTTTAATATTTTTTATTGAAAAAATATATTCTGATTATGGTTTCCCTTACCTTAACTCTTCCCAGATCCTTCCCATCTCCTGACCCANGCAACTCNGCACCCTTTCTCTTTCTCTTTAGAAAACAAACTGGCAAAGAAAACAAACAAACCAGAATAATAACATNTACACATGCATGCATACANGCATACACACAAGAAACATACACACAGAGANACATANACACAGACATATCACAAAAACAAAACCTATAAAAACACAAAATTGGAAAATATAATATACAAGCAAAAGTCCAATAATACAAAAATGCCAAAACAAAGCAATTGGTTACAAAACGTCTACAAAAATAGCATTGAGTTCATTTTGTAATGACTATCTATTGCTGGGCATGGGATCTACCCTTAATTGTGATTAATATACACAGTGAGACTCCATTTGGAAAAACTAATTTTTCCTTTGCAAATAGATGCCAATTGGAGATATCTTTTTATTAGGAATTGGCGCTCCTGTCCACTACTTCTTCTCAGCNCTAGAACTCCATCTGGTTTAGACTTGTACAGGCTCTGAGCATGCTGCCACAGTCTCTGTGATTCAGATATGCATCATTCCTGCTGTGTCTGGAGGACACTCTTTCTTTGGAGTCATCCACCCCTTCTGGCTGTTACAATCTTTCCTCCTCCTCTTCAGCATAGCTCCCTGAGCCCTGAGGGGAGGGTGTGATGAAGACATCCCATTTAGGTCTGAGTGTTCCCAAATTTCTCACATTGTCCAATTAAGAGTCATTTTATTGCTATTTCCTTTAGCAGAAAANTAGTATTTGGTTTTCCCTAGGACCATGACCTATCTAGTCTCAGGTTCTTAGCTACCCAAGCAGNATCAGGCATGTGTTTCATCTTGTGGAGTGGGCCNTAAATCCAAGAATGTGGTTGGTTAAGCCTACATTTATGTCACTATTACACCAGCATATCTCACAGACAGGTAACTGTTGTAGACTGCAGGATTTATAGCTGGGTTGATGGTTACCTTTCTCCTCTGGTAGCATGCAGCATATATTCCAGTACCATCAACACTAGTCAGTAGGGGTAAAGGCTCTAGGCAGGGAA
>LZPO01117088.1:220963-232665 GCA_001675575.1 Neotoma lepida
TCCATGGATTTTGCTTCAGTTTCTGCCTCCAAGTTCCTGCCTCGAGTTCCTTCTCTGAATTCTCTTTATGATGGACTATAAGCAGTAAGATGAAATAAACCTGTTCCTTCCCAACTTGTTTTTGGTCATGGTCTTTATCACAGCAATAGAAAGCAAACTAAGATATGGGGCCTTCCTACTTTTCTTCATCCTTATTTCTTCCTATTTATCTTTCAAGGTTCAGCTCAGCCAGCATTTCTTAAGGGAGATGTTCCTGAACTCCCAGCTGAATGCCTTAGGCTATGATCTGTTCCAATTTCTATTTTCACACNTATTATATTAGGTTCCAGTGTGACAAACAGTATGTCATTGCATCCTTAGCCTAAGGAAGACTGCTTCAGAAAATGCANGTACATGTCTTCTTATGGATGACCTTTGTTCAGAGAGGAGACCAACCCCATCAAATTACAGAGGGATTTGAGTATTAACATTGGCACATGGGCCAGGATGAAGAGAATGGTGTAGCATTATCCAATTTTAAATTTTGATTGTTATAATATTTTCTATTTTAAAATAATGGGTATCAGAAACCCTGTCTCAAAAAAACCAAAAAAAAAATGAGTATCTACTTATCTATAGGTTTATCTAGATAGGAGTTTGTTTGGAAGTTCTATCTCAAAATACAGAAATGACTTCATGAAAATCAATATTTTATTAACTACACATAAAAACAAATTTTTCAGACATTATATATTTATAATAAAAGCAAATATTGGGAATTCATTTCAATTAATTAGAAATATTTAATAAAATACTATTAATTCATCCACAGGATATATTCTTAAACAACTATTAAAACATTAAAATTCATTTTAAGGTCAATCTTGTTCTCCCATATATGATCATTTATTAAAATAATCACTTGATCTTAGTTCAGTAAAAACTTTCAGCATTTATAAGTGTAGCAGGCGATTTCCATGTCCCTTACTGGCATCTCTTCCCCTTCCTTCTTAGCACTTTCAGTGGTGACCAAGGTAGTTATGGCTCTTACTAGTGAACAGTGGCTCTGGATGTGGCCACTGGGTGCATAGGTACCTAGGTTTATCCTGAAGATTTTGTCAGAGCTGGAAGTCTTCCCTAAAACTGCTCTAGCAAATATTTTTCCATTTGAAAATACAGCCATTCACACCAATGTATTTTATCTAAGTTCTCTATTCTCTGCCATAACTTATAGGATGCTTGTGACTCTATAGTGGGCAGATGCCTCTCACAAATACATATTATATTATTCATAAACTCAAAGNTTATTTTACAANCCTTGCTGTAGACCAGGCAATGAGTATTAAGTCTGTAACTATCCATATTTGAAAAGGAAAAAGTACAAAAAGTAGCTGAGGGTTAATAACCCCTTACATTTGTAGTTTACGCATTCAAATGTATTACATGATTTGATGATCCCAGTAAACTTTTGTGAGGTAGACAGAAACACTATTCTTTNACACATGAATTGCAGAGGTATGTATGTGAGCAGTNTGCATACAGTGGCACAAATAGAAACTGATGATATTAGTACTTGAACTCTGGTCATCTGATTCCCAGCCCAGAGGGTCTTTCCTCTTCAAATCACAATGCCTCTTGCTATGTTGAACAGGGCAAGGGCAGAGCAGTAGTCTCTGACATCACCAACCAAAACTTGACTTGTTCTAGGCTCTGTAAATATGTTGAAGTTGAATGAATGAGTGAATGAATGAGTAAATCCTTTTTTGGAAGAGTAATCCATATCTCATCTTCAATTTTGTTCTAGACAGTCCCAGTGTACTTGATAAATGACCATGAGAGTAGCTGTATAATTGTGTAACTATAAAAAGAGGTGTAAATGGTAACAGACTGAGGATAAGCTATGCAACAGCATGTGTAGATGAGCATGCACATCCTTTAGCCTTCAGAAAGGTCTATTAAGGAGCAATCTTGGATCAGGAGACTGACACAGGTAGAATGCAAGTTCCAGGCTAGCCTGGAGAGACTAGGGAGGTCTTGGTTCAAAAAACAAAACATAAGAACAACAAAGAGNATTCTTGGTTAAACTATTAGTACAAAATGAATTTGGGAATTCTGATCTATATGTCCCAACTTGTTTTAAAAGCTAAAAATGATAAGTTATAGCTCTCATAATATTTTTCACTATAAAATTTGAATTTTCTCTTAAAATGAACTCTCATGCCAAAGCTATACAGAGAAACCCTGTCTTGAAAAACCAAAAAATAAAAATAAAAAAATAAAAACTGAACTCTCATTAGCTTTCATAAAAATTATTTGATTACTAAAAGGCGTTCATTGCAGGAATGATCTTGCGAANGAACTTATGTCCTTCGGAATTTGTATTTTCAAATATATAACCTGGAGGAGAAGGATAGCTAGCNGGGCAGATTTCCTGTTTCTTTGGTGTGTATTGCATAGAATACATGGTAACGTCATCAAGTGGAACCGAACTTTTAACAGCAGCATTTAAAGGTTTGCAGCTNTCCACTGGAATCAATTCATGTGGCACAAAGTGAGATCTGAAAGTGCTCAAACCATCAAATTTTCCAGATGGGTTGGGAATCTGTTGCTGCTGCTTAATAAGTCCTTGACGACAACTTTCCCACGCTGGAAAATCTCCCTTCATGGTGCTTTTTCCTTGGAAAGGAAAATTGCTTTTTCTTCTGTGAGAAATTGGCCTGATGGCAACAACACAGCTGGCCTGATAGGGGACATAGTCAAGATGGCTGGTACTGTTTAACTGCATGCTTCCTTGAGGGGGCACATACTCTGCTACTTTCTTGACTTTGGGTGGTGGGATTTCCCATGGTTGGAAACTGTCACGGAATTCAGTGCTTCCTTTAAATTGAGTGTTTGGGGTTACTCTTGTGTAGGTAGGTCTGCAGATTTTTGCACTTTCTCCAGTAAAACCCTGAAAGTCATTCCGGTGGGTGGTGAGATCCTCAAAAGGCTGGGCAGTAGGCTTATAAATTTCTTTTGGCCTTGTAAACTTAACTTCTAGCTGATGAGGTACATAATCTTGACGATGACTTGTATCACCATTAAAGGGGCCTACAGAACACTTGACCATAGAGCAGGGCTTAAAGCTTTGCCTAGGCTTTATCTCCCGGGGAACATAGTCATCCTGAAATGTAGTTGAGTTTCCGAATTTCACATCTGGGGGATGATAAGTTTGCTCTGGTTTACACAGTTCACATTTCTGAATATCCCAAGATCTATAATCATCTTGAAAATGAAAACAAACAAAACATTTTAAATACTAAGGAAAAGAACTTTCTTCAAAGAATCCTAATTNCTCTCACTGCCAACCATCCTCTGATTTCTTTTAGATACACAAACACTAGCATCAGGTATGAAGTTTTCCTCATATTTGTTCTTTTTTGTTTCTTTTCCATCTTTTTCTATGCAGCTCCCTCTTGAGGATGGTTAATTTTCTAGNTTCAGATTTGTCTGATTACATACAAGGGCATATGGTACACATGAGCCTNACTGTGGATAGAAAGATAAATAGACTATGTTGTGGGTGAAGACNGTGTAAAATGTATTGGCTAGGATTTTCACTATAACTCATAAAATACTAAGGTCAGCCATAAAATTCAGGGCTTGAGAAGCCTCCAAAAAGAAGAATTCAATGTCTTGATTATGTATCNCATGAGCTGGACAGGTTTGCAANGCCAAAAACATTTACAAGTCAATTGATCAACTTTTTAAGTACCTTAAAACTCACAGGAATGACCTTCAGGAGCCTATTAGTGAAAATGAAGAATCCTGCAGACTATGTACAGCAGCTGCTCAATTTGAAGGAGGAGAAATTTCAAATTTCAATGTGATTCTGATCAAAGATACAAGATTTCATGGATTATTGGGCTTTAAGGCATTCCCAAGAGATACAGTACCGTCTAGAGACCAGGAGCCCAAACTGAGTGTGTTCAAAATTGTACGTGCAATGTAGAAGTGAACATTAGGGCTGAGGTCTGAGAGTTAGAAGTTTAATATCTACAGCTTACTTAAACCATAGAAAATTGAAATGTTTATATTTCAGTGAAGGCTTCTTTACATTATCTATTTCTAGATAGAAAAGTAGTAAGCTGAGCAATATGGTAAAATTTACTTCACCCCACAAAAGTATTTTAAAACACCAAAAATTTATAAATGACAAGTATTTTACATACTAAATAATGTAGTATGCTGAGAAATATAAAATTCACTGCATCCCAAAATGTTTTTAAACATCAAGAGTTAATTTATAAAAGGCAAGTATTTTATATGTAACGTAAGATAACAGAATATGAACCAAGTCTAGGGAATGACTACTGGAATAGTTAAGCTTTGAATGTTTACTATGTGGCTATCAACTGTGAAGAGAAAAATCCTCATTCATAGATATTCCTGCTGAGTTTTAAATTAAATGACTAAGCTACTGATGTTTAGTGAGAGTGGAAATACAGCCAAAGAGCAAATAATCTTTAAGTTACCAGAATTCTATGAAGTCAAGAGGCAAGAAAAGATAAACCAGACCAGTATTGTGACCTGAAAGTTGAAAATCAAGAACAANATGAAGAACATAAAAGAATGGCATGAGGTAGTGTTGTAGACTGATGGCAGATGGAAGCCANATTCTGAAAGCCTTGTATAGAAACAAANAAATAAGGAAGTGGAGAAGGCCAGTCGGTAGGACAGCNACGAGAAGAGGTATGAATGAAGCAAGGATGCTATGAGTGAAATCATGTACACATTAGCCAGAGCGCTTCCATNCAGCTCCCTCTGTACCCAACAGCTTTCCATTTCCAGTTCACATGAAGCCTTACCATGAAGCTTTTTCTTGTNCTACCATGAAGGGATCTCTGTTCTTTAGAAACTACAGTATAAAATTATAGCACTATGCNGTAACTAAAAGGAAATTAGAGATGTTAGTGAAGATCCATAGTTCCAGTTATGTTGGGAAATTCTTTGCTGCCAAAGTGACTAAGAGAAAAACAATGCTTATTTTAAGTAAATATGCAAATGAATAGAAGAAAGGATTTCTCCATACCAGAGTAACTTGGGCTTTTAAAAAGGAAACAAGATCTGGAAGGTGAGAGATAAGTCTTGATAGCATGAAGTACTACAAGTACTACTACTTTTTAAGTTTCCAATCTCAGTAACAGCATTACCACAGAGCAGCTGTTGGCGAGCGGTTTTCTGTAATAGCCACATAGGAAATGTCTTAGGCTTTGAAGCTTAAACCCAAGTCTCTAAATGTATTGTGCCTACTGCANATGCAAAATTCTATCAATGTACCAAGAATACAGCAATAGGTAGTATGGAAAATGGGTGTGTCAATCAAGTTTTATTTACAAAAAGAAAATGGTGGGCTGGANTTAGCCCACAGGCCAGTTTGTTTTCCCTTGCTTTAAAATGTACAATACAAATTTTTAACAAATAGTTCACTTTTGAGTAATATTGTTCTGATTTACATATGCAGTTGTGCACCTTAATGATGCGGATATACTGAGAGATGCATCTTTATAGTCATTTTGCTGTGGGAATATCAGCATTCCAAAGTGTCTATGATCTTACTAGATGACATCATCTTAGTGGAATATGGTTGTAAACACAGTATTCTGTTGACTGAATTGTTACACAGCACTTGACTGAGGAGTAACAACTAAGGTGCAGCACATTTCCAATTCTTACCTCTTTTACTTTGTACTTTTATAATTGGTTAAAAAAAAAAAACAGCCAAAATTGATAGTGTTTTTGCTCCAGAAAAACAATGTATTGCCATTGCATCTACTTCTGGGGGCTTTTTTCTCTTTATGAAGACCAAGTTTCGGTTGCTTCATATTCCACTCACCTTTGGAATTTCTCTTGGAATTGTACGTGACATTTACAGATGATCCTTTTTACTTGTCTGAAAGACGTTATGAAAGATATTCTCTCACTAAGGTTTGATATGGTTGGTGGACTCCCTCTGTGCCCCAGCCTTCAGCATTTTCAACATGTAACTCCATTATCTTCTGGTTTCCATGGTCCTAGTTCTCACTCTTCTGTTTTTGCTTCTTTTTTTGCTATTTTTGAGACAAAGTTTCATGTAGCTCAGGCTGGCCTTCAACTCCCTGTAGAGCNAAGGATGTCTTTATCTTCTGATCCTTCTGCCTCTACTCACCAAGTACCAGGATTACAGGTNTGTGCCACCATACCTGGATTTATCAAGTGTCTCTTATATTAAGCAGTCTGTATATTTCTACATGATTTTTTTAGTTATAAATGTAACTTGCTTGGGGTGTTTTAAAGCTTGCTGGGACTATATTTTGATGTTACTAATTATTTTGGGAAAATCTTTTCTCTTACATCTTTAGGCAATGCTTCCACTTTCTTTCCCATCTTCTGGTGTTCTGAGCACATGTGTGTCAGGCTCACTTCAGAGTGTTCTACAGCTTTGGGCACTTCATGCTGGTTTCCCTCCCTATATTCGATTTCTACTGATTTATCTTTAGTCCACTGCTCTGCCGCAGGTGTATTCTTACCTACTCAAATACCTATGCAAGGCATTGCCAACTCTATTAAATTTTTTTTAGTTATTACATTTTTTGTAGTTTCCATGTCTTGGTTAATTTTCCCACCTGTTTCTGATCATCAATCACAATTTTTTGATTCCCTGATAGACCCACTATCTGGCTCCTTCCTGGACTGAGTTTTCCTTTGGTCTCANGACAATGCCTTCCTTTCCCCCCTCCTTCTCACCTCCCTTAATAACTTGNAAACCAGACATCATAAATGAATCCATGTTCATTTGCCAGAGCTTTATTAGTGCAGTTTGGTCCAATCAGTAATTAAGTTTGGGTCGCTCTGCTGCTATGCTTACNTTCAGTGGACCAGCAGAATGTCTTTAGTATTATTTCTGTGTTCAGGTTGGAGGCTGCTTTGTGGGGAGGTTTTTCATTCATCTGTTCCATCTTTAGCTTTTTACATTTCAGGAAATGTGTCTCTCCATATCCTTCCCTTTCCCAACAGTGGGCTGATGTTATTCATTTCCAAGTGAGGTGGGTTTGTGTATATGGAGGGTATCTGCTGTTCTTCTCCAGCTTGGTCTACCCTGCATTGCAGAGGCAGACCTTTGAGATTCTCCTGTCCCTTTAATCGATAGAGTTTAGTCCCAGGGATATCTCCTCCTTTCATTTAAGAAGTTTCTTTTCTTTTTCTTTTTTTTCCGTTGCTATCCCTGGGGGGCCTGCCCTATTCTGAAGGGAAACAAAGGAGGAGTGGATCTGGCGCAGAGTCGGGAGAGGATGGAGGGGAAACTGTGGTTGGGATGTAATAAATGAGAGAAGAATTAAAAAACTTGTTTTGCTTCTTGTTCCGTTCTCTTGTCTGCAAGCTGCAGCATTCACTTTGCACTGATGCCTCTTCAGCTGTTGTTCTGTTAGTGGACTTGTGATCTCAGCTTTCTAAGGGATGCATNAACATTTATGATTCTATGCATTACCTACCTAGCTTTTCTGTGTTTGCTTGAGAACACTCTCTTCAGTTTTCTGCATCTTAGTCAGAAANTGGAAATCCTAGATCATTCTTTATCATTTTAAATTATACCTGCAATTCCACAAATTTAGTTTCTGTAACATATCTATATGAACTATATTTCTTCTTAATTTGGTGAATTATCTTTTTCAAAGAATTTTCACAATTTATGTAAATAAAAATTCTTGACATCAGATTTTAAATCTTTTATGAAGAATGACTCTAAATTATTTATATGTAATACAATGAATGATCCAGCTAGGCTTGACTAGATCACTATTTGCTTTCCCTCCTATGGTCCCCATCCCATATAACTTATTTCCTAGTACAGGTTTTTTTTATTATCCCATCTTTGTTAGAATTCTGCTGAAGACCATAATGAGTGAAATTAAGCAAAAATGCTTAATTTCACTCATTATGGTGTCTGTCTGGCTCACGGATGCTGCTGTTTTGAACACTTCNAAAGCAATGGTTTCCTTTAATGCTACTGTTCTGACANGGTTCAATCCCATACTTGTTTGAAAACACAACACTACTTTATGAAATCAATATTAATTTTATCTATATATTTTCTATTTGTGCATTTTATCTTATCATCTCTGACTTCTATGCTTCTATCTGAATCATTTTCCTCCAACTATGAGACTTTCCTTTAATATTCTGAAGTATTGCTGTGCTGCTAGTAGAATCTCTCAGTTTTTGTTTTAAAGAATCCTTGTCACATTTTTGAAGACTATTTCACTAGTTATAAAAGTCTGGGATTCAGTATATTTAAATATTTTCTTGTGGCATTTAAAAAATTATTTAAAAAGTTCAGTTTTCATACAATGTTTGATCATATTATTAACCTTCCAAGTGCTCCCAGATCCTCCAAATCTCCTTACCTACCCAACTTCATGTTCTATCAAAAACAAAATATAGAAACTACCAAACCATAACACACACCACACACACACACACACACACACACACACACACACAACAAAAACATCGATCACCTACTCCTGAGCATGAGTCCTGCCTGGGAATGTGGCTGATATACCCTCTGTCACTCACTCAATTGGAAAAAACTGGTTTTTCCTCTGTAAGCAAGCATCAATTGCAAATAGCTTCCTGGTTAGGGGAGGGACTTTGGGCCCACTTCCCCTTTTCCATGCTGGGATATTTTTTTTGGGGGGGGGCTTGAATTTGTGCAGGTTTTGTGTATGCTATCACAGTCTCTGTGACTTCATATGTGCACCAGCCCTGCTGTGTCCAGACTTGTTTCCTTGGAAACATCCACTTCTTCTGGCTCTTAAAATCTTTCTGTCTCCTCTTTGGCATAAATCCCTGAAACCTGAGGGGAGGGGTTGGTGTAGACATCCTATTTAGGGCTGCATGCTCCAAGATCTCTATTCCATTGGGTTCCAACAGTCTGGTTTAACTCTTTCCAGAGATTTTTTTTTTCATAGTTTTCTATCACCTTTAAGAATTCTTTACCATTTTAAAATGACATTTGCCTAGGGACAGATGTGTATAAGAGACAGGGTTTAACTCTTTCCAGAGATTTTTTTTTTCATAGTTTTCTATCACCTTTAAGAATTCTTTACCATTTTAAAATGACATTTGCCTAGGGACAGTTTCCTTTGTGTTTATCTATTGGGATAAATGCAGTAAAATGATTCTTTCACAAGTTTTGTTGGTTTATTGTCCATTTATCTCCAGATATTTCCTGATTTTTCTATAGGGTTCATAATGTTTTACTAGGCACTAGATGTGTATAAAGGAATCATGGAACTAAACTCAGTTTTAGTAGGAGNAATTTTGTTCTTTCAGGTATTCAGCATATAGGGTATGGGCATATTCCCTCAATCCAATTAGGGACTGAGCTAGGTAGACACAGTCATGCTCTATGTTTAAATGTCTCTAGGACATGATTTGGGTGTGTTTGCAGTTAAACTATTCATTCTAATGAAGCTTTATCTACTAAGCATATACTCCCAAATAAAATTCTGGGTGTTTCTTAATTTTTTGGCTCAGTCTCCCAGCTTGTCATGTCCATCAAACAGTGCAAATTTCACAAAGAAATATGCCATGCACATTTCTGTAGATTGCAACTTGGATCATCTTACATGTCAAGTGGCTCACTGTTTTAATTTTCCCATAGTAAATTGACTTTGTCTATGCCAAGTTTAATCCTCAGCCTGGACTTGAACTTGGCAAATATTCTCACAGAATTAGTAGTCATCTATAAGGTAGACAGCATTCTATGGAATTTTAGTTTTTTTTCCTGCACAAGCCTGTCTGCTATTAAAAGGACTTAAAATTTTTATACTATTTTCTTAGTTGTTATAATAAAAGCAATGATTTTCTACTAGCTATGATGTACTTTTCACCTTTAGAAGAACTTATAAAAATATGTAATGTAGGCAAGCATGGTGACACACACCTGTAATGTAAGTATGGGGGAGATGGAGACAGGTGGATTGGGAGGTCAAGGATACCCTGTTATACACAAGTTCAACACCAGCTTGAGCCACTTAAAACATTGTTTAAAAAAATGGTTATAAAATGTCCAGCCTGTCAATCAAGGCTCTTTCCAATTTAATCTTAACCTGCATTTATAGAGTTTATACCAGTTTCTGAGTCTTGACACTGATCCTCAGCAACTTCACTGAAGAAATCTGCCCCCNACCCCCTCACCATTTTATGGGTTTTTGCTTATTTTATTCCAGCTTTTGGTACACCCTTTATCTTTCTATATATGAATAATCACTAATCTCTGGAACATATTTCTAGGGTAGCCTGAAATAATATATTACCAAATATACTGTGTTTTGATACAAAGTATACNTGTGTTAATCCAGCTAGTCTTGAACTATATAGGACAGGCTGACTTTGAACTTAGGATCCTCTATTGGCCTTCTAAGTAGTAGAATTACAGACATACGAATGCCACAACAACCAACTGCTAAGTACAAATTTTTGAATGTTCCACTAACTTTTGACTTTGTTTACCTAGTCATCCGTTAATAAGATATCATGGCTGTGAATAATGCCAGAATGGATCTAATGATGCATATTATAATCTTGAGATTTCATTTTCTTCAGTTATAAATTANATTAGATATTGGTTAGACATTGCTGGATCATATGGAAGTACTATTTTTAATTTTTTGAGGAATTTCTAAATCTGACAATAGAGATACCAATTTATATTCCTATGCAGAGCACAAAGTTCTTTTTTTTCTTACCAACCAGGTAAGAAAAAAAGAACTTTTTGACAATATCCAGTGGGATAAATGTGAGGTGTACCTTTGTTTTTCACTTGACTTCCCCATCTTAGTAACTCTGAGTATCTTTTCCTGTGTTCACTGGCATTTGTGTTTTCTTTGGAAGAATGTTTACTCAGATTCATGGGCCATTCTTAAATAAGGGNTTTTTTTTGCACTAAATTGTTTGATTTCCTCATATATTTGGATATTAACCCCTTATCCNATATATGGTTTACAAATATTTTCCAAATACATAGGTTGCCATTTCACTTCTTGCTGCATAGTTTTTTAGTTTTATGTGATCCCAGTTATGTGTTTTTGCTCTGTTGTCTGTGCTTTTGGCATCTTATCTAAAACAAATCCCAAGGTCAGTATTTCTTGGAATTTTACAATTTCAGGTCTTACATTTGAATATTTCCTCTGCTTTAACTTTTGTGTATGGTATAAAGATCCAATTTTATTGTTTTTGTAAAGAGGTTATCCAGTTTTCCCAATATGAATTATTGAAGAAATTGTATTTTTTCTACATTGTGCATCTATAGCTCCCTTGTTGAAGATTAGTTGGCTGTATGTGCTNATATATACTCTTGAGCCCTTGATTCTGTTTCACANGTCTGTGTGTCCATTCTTTTGTTATTAAAATACTAATTATAGTAGCCTTGTAATATAATTAGAAATCAGGAAATATTATATCTCAGACNTTGTTTTCCCCAAACTGCTTTGGCTATTAGTCTTCTGTGGTGTCATATGGATTTTAGAATTGTTTTTGCTATTTCTGAGAAAATGACACTGGAATTTTGATAAGGATTGCATTCAATCTGTAGACTGCTTTGGTATCATAGACATTGTAATACTATTTATCCCAATCCATGGACACAAGATAGCTTTCCACTTCTTTCATCCGTGTTCTATAGTTTTTAGTGTACAGGT
>LZPO01117089.1:20301-45312 GCA_001675575.1 Neotoma lepida
AAAAGTCACATTTACAGGTGGATAGAGGGGTGAACACAGATGAGATGATAAACTCTCAGCCCTGTTATCTGTATGAAAGTTTTTATTCACAAATTTTGGGATTAAATCTATTAAGATTTAGGGCTGTGCTCAAATGCTCAATCTCTCTCTCTTTCTCTCCCTCTCTCTCTCTCTCACTTTTCACACACATGCACACAAACTTCACATACACATTCATTTCCAANCCTAACTGTAAAGTTCATCTGTTTAAATGTGAGCACATCACCCAGAGCATCCTCCAAGCAGCTCTCAGCAGCACAGGAAGAAAGTGTGAGCCTATGGCAAACTTTGCCCCACAACTCGGTCAAGCTTGGATCCTGGCTTTGCTAGATTAGAAGACATTGCTTATTTTCTGAGTTCTGCTATGAAGTCAGACTTTCCTTTGGATGACCAGCTAGCAAATAATGACACAGAGACTTATTATCAATTATAAAAGCTCAGCCTATTGTTTAAGCTTGTTCCTAACTAGCTCTTATAACTTAAATTAACCCATTTATACTAATCCACATTCCATCACGTGGCATTACCTCTCTTCCATCTTGTACCTCCTGTTTCCTCTCCACATCTCTGGTGTCTCCTGTGTGCCTAGATTCCTCCTCCTCATTTCTCTTCCTGGAAATCCTGCCTATACCTCGTGCCTAGCTATTGGCCATTCAGCTTTTTATTACCCCAATCACAGCAATACATCTTCACACAGTATACAAATATCCCACAACATTTCCCCTTTTTGTCTAAATAAAAAGGAAAGATTTTAACTCTAACATAGTAAAACTATATACAATTAGAACAATTATCAAGTAAGAATTACATGCACAATGTTTAGTCCATAGTATTTGGCAAATCAGAGAAAGTACTGTATTATCTATCCTATCTTAGTGAGTCCAAAGGTTTATACCTAAATCATTTTCTATTAAACTTGTATTACCATCCTAAAAATATCTTTTTAAACCTAAAAACATGTTCTTAGATAGACAACTTAAGCTTTTATATTTCTCAACCTTATAAACTTTATATCTCTTATATAAGTTTTTTTCCTGAATTGTATACTATCTAGTCTTCAATCCCTATCAGAGACCCAAGAAGGATATAATATTACTTGAGTAAACAGGAAGTGCAAAGCAAACAACTTCCAAAACTATAGAAATGACAGAGGTATCTAGCTGCCTGGACATTCACCAAAGTTTCCTCTGTAACATTGGGACATACATCTTCAATCTACAGGCCTAGAATATCTGACAGACTTTTATGTGAATTAGGAATTTTGAAGGACTGTCCTACGTTTGCTTGGCAAAGTNCAGCAGTTGCCTTCTTTTGTGTCCTGCTTGTCCAATTTGGACAGCATACTGTCAGCAGTCTAGACAAGGGCAGTTTCTTGCCCAAGGAACAACTTTGCCACAATAAAAAGCAAACACCATATAGAGATTCTTCGATGCCCATCATCCTCTTTTGAAATTGGTGCTGCCAGAAACAGACATGTCTTACTGTCATGAAAAGCCTTCAGTTATTAAGACATCTTAAATGCCATATTCTGTAACTCTCTGAAGTGTTTGAAGACCATCTGTCTATCTAAAATATATCTTTGTTTGACCTTGAAAACATACCTAACATGGCCACAAATTTGATTGTTAGATAACTAACTACTAACCTGTATTTCTTAATTATCCTAATTAGTTTGTAATAATAACTTTCAAGCCAGGCATGGTGGCACACACCTTTAATCCCAGCACTCAGGAGGCAGAGGCAGGTGGATCTCTGTGAGTTTGAAGCCAGTCTGGTCTATAAAGCAAGTTCCAGGACAGTTAGGGCTGTTACACAGAGAAACCCTGTCTCAAAAAGCAAAAAAAAAAAAAAACTTTCAAGGACTAGAAATTTACATTACACTGCTAAATGAGCTGCATAAAGACAGTACCTTATACCTTAAACAAAAGAAGAAACATATATATAGTATAACAAAAACAACCTTAAGTTTGTATCAATATACAAGAATCCATACCAATGTAAAATATTTGAGACTAGTGGTCAACAACCCACCTTTTTAATCCCATCATANCTATACCATATCTTCCCTTTTTCCCTTCAGAAAGAGATCCCTGAATCTAATCTCCTTTTGTTCAGCTTTTTTTTTCTGACCATGACCAATAACAACTTGTAACCAATGCCCCCTAAGCAATGACTGAATGACCAAAACCAATCCACCTCATCTCTTGGGAATATGGATGCTGTATTCTCTAGACTTCTTCCTGGTGTCTGGGGGTGATGGCATCTTTAGGGGACCCTGAGAAAATTGGGATAATGGTCAAATCCTGGGAGAGCTAGCTGTATTATTTTTTGTTCAGTCTCCNTGTGACAGGAAAGTGTAGAACTTATCTGAAGTCCTGGCTGGATAATCTATGAGGCTAAACCATCTCAACTAGCAGCTTTGAAGTTGTTCTGGATGCAGAATTTTGAAGAAATGGCAACAGAGGCATTCTGAGAGGGTGGATCACCTAGGCTACTTGTCTTAGTTGGGTTTTAATCCTTTTTTTTCTGAAAGCACATAAAGTTTTAAAGGTAACATATATATCTGCATTAACACAAGTATGGAATGTGTGCTATGCATGAGTCAGTTAAAGATGATTTTTTGTTCTATGTTTGAGCAGGTGAAAGGCATCTGTTACCTTCTAAGTTTGTTTGGACCATATAGCCAAACCTCTATGCATTCCATATGAAAAGATGGCATGTAATAATAAATCATCAGGACTCTGTAGTTAAGAAGATTTATCATGTCTCATCCAGTCTCAGAGCTGTTCCCATAGTAGAGGGATCAGCATGTACATCACCCGTCCTATAGTCTTTCTTGGTTTCTTTCTTCATGTCTATAGTCAAGATTTTCAGGAGCTCTCCCCCAATCAAATTTGATCTTCATAAATTTTTAAGAGAACCATAACTTTTTGTTTCCCCATGAAAACAAAGGCATAACTTCTTCCCCAATGCAACACATTTCCCAACTTCCATTTTGAAGACAAAACATCTCTAAAGTATACAGCCTGGTTTAATTCAGCAGTGCCTTTCATAATCCAGTGTCTCTTCAGCAGCTGCTGTTCAAAAAGCTAAAGTCAACAAAACACCATACAGGAGCCAGATTCCCTGTGTATTTCCCATCTTTACATGGCTTTTTTTAAAAATACTACTTTACTCTTTCTTTGAAGACTTTATTTTATTATTTTTAAGCTATTTTTTTTCTATGACTATCTACACCCATTTTTTACTATGTTGAGGTTTTCTCAGTCTGGACACGTTACTGCATGCCTACAGCTTTCTCTAACCACATAAGCCAAGTTTTAAACCCACCATGAGGCTCCACACATGGTGCTGGCTGACTCAAGCCTGCACCAGCAGCTACATCTCTGTATTCCATGGCCCACCTGAGAGGCTGTGGGACTAGAAAGACTTGCCTGGCTCCGGGTTTATGTGTTTGGAGCTTTTTTATTTTAAAGCTTTCTCCTAGTGGTCCTATGTGGAAATACATTCTCCACATTGGATGCTGTATGTAGTCAGATTTTCCTTTGGGCCACCAGCTCCCAAATAATGACTAGGAGACTTCTTATTAATTATGAAAGCTCGGTTTATAGCTTAGGCTTATTCCTAATTAGTTCTTATGACTTAAATTAACCTATTTATATTAATCTATGTTCTATCTATGGCACTACCTCTCTTTCATCTTGCACCTCCTGTTTCCTCTCCATGTCTCCTGGTGTCTCCTATGCACCTAGATTCCTCCTCCTCTTCTTTTTTCTCCCCAGAAATACCACCTATACCCCCTGCCTAGCTATTGGCCATTCAGCTTTTTATTCCACCAATCATAGCAACACACCTTTACACAGTGTACAAATATCCCACAATACTGCTGTCTCATCTGGAAAATGGCTCTTCCCTACCCACTTCTGTGAACTGGAATGAGACGACCCCTGTAAAACACCAGCCTATCCCCAAGCTTACAAAGCGCTCATGTACAGACCTCATTAGGATGAGCACTCAGCAAACAGTGCTCAGTTTGATCCAATAATGTGCTGACAGATATCAACATATTGGATACTTTAAAAATTATGTGTAACATCTATGTGTTTGTAGGGGTGGAGTGCATGTATGAGTGCAGGTACCTGGCAGAGTCCAGAAGGAAATGCCAGATCCTCAAGAGCTGGAGTTACCGGCTGTTGTGAGCTACCTGATGTGGGTGTGGGGAATTGAACTCACATCCTCTGTAAGAGTAATCTACTACATATTTGATCATTTAGGGAAAAAAAACTGCACTTGAGAAAATGTCTATTTGGAAGCACACTGTTTTACCATCTTGATGGGGATGGGGATGGGGATGTCTTTCTGTGCGCTGTGAATATGTATTGCTCTGACTGGTTGATAAATAAAATGCTGATTAGCCAGGCAGGAAGGATAGGCAGGGCAAACAGATGAGGAGAATTCTGGGAAGAGGAAGGCTGAGTCGGGAATTGCCAGCCAGACACAGAGGAAACAAAATGACAAGACAGAACTGAGAAAAGGTACCAAGCCACGTAGCTAAACATAGATAAGAACTATGGGTTAATTTAAGTGTAAGAGCTAGTCAGTAATAAGCCTGAGCTAAGGGCCAAACAGTTACAATGAATATAAGCTTCTGAGTGATTATTTTATAAGTGGCTGCAAGACCGCCAGGCTGGGGGGTGGGGGCACCTGGTGGGACTGGGCAAGATGGAAAAAACTTAAGATTCGTGGGGTCTGGCGGGACCTGGACAAAACATTCTCCTACACCATCTAGCTCCCTTCAATTGTTCAGCAAAACAATCTAAAGAAGGCGAGTGAAAGATGCAGGAGGTATGTGTACCTGTTCCATTGGAAGCCCCACGCTGTCCAAGTAACAGCACTGAAAACCATGTCAGGGCAGAGCTCCGAGGCTAGGAGAGCATACTGCTCTTGCAGAGGAACTCAGTTTGGTTCCCAGCACCCATGTCAAGTGGCTCACAGCTACTTGTGACTTCAGCTCCAGGGGATCTGACACACTCTTTCTGCCTCCAGGGGCACCTGCACTAATGTGCACCCCCTCACAAATGCGTGCATATGCACATAAGTGAAAGTAATTTTTAACTAAAAAGAAAAAAATCAATGTGAAGATCTGAGAGCACTGGGCCACTTGGGCTCCTTGCTCGATTTCATAATTTTCCTCATGTTAAGCCTGAGGCATGCCCACACACACCATGACCCTTTTCCCTTCTTTCTCATAAGGACTGCCCACCACACCCCTGCTCAGAGCACTGAATACTTCATCGGCTTTTCCTTAGCCTGCATAGAACTCTGACATGCTGAACAACAAGAGCTCTGTTCTCACAGGGATGCTCATGCCAAAAATAAAAAATAAAATCCCTGGAACCATACCAGGATTAAACTCTTCTCCTTGTTCCTGTAAGTGCCTGTGTTTCAACATCATTAGTTCTTAGAGAAAAGCTTACTAAGGGGTCAAAATTGCACAAGTCATCAGAGATGCCACACCTCTTGAGGGAGGATATTGCAAGGATTATGTCCCTAGAGACTCTACTTCCATCCTCTCTGCAAAGTCATCGCAGCCTCAAATATGAGGGAAGTGACAGCATAATGACAGGGAATGAGGCTGCCAGCCTGCTCCATCCGAGTGGCTCCCTCTGCCTATTGAGAGTATTTCTTTGGCAGATTCATGATGCACACTGCTGTGGGCTCACCTCCTCTGATGGGAAGATTTAATTATGGGTTCATCAGACAACCCACAATAGGCAAGTCAGAGACCTGAGGACTGAGATACGTGCATGGTGGTCATCCAAGTGGGGATATAAGCAGCCTTCCCTACAGCAGCACCTGCAGTTGCTGTCCCCGTATAGACGGAACTGGCTGGTCATCACTTCTAGTGAATTCAACAAGAGCACCATGTGTTCATCGCTTTGGTGCTGTCACTACTCACCACAAGTCCAAACACACAGAATGCTTTAGATAAATGTTGGCTGAACTAAATTATAAGGCTGAAAGATGAAAGAAGAAATCAGTATTTACACGCACTAGCCCCCCACCCCTACAATCCCTGGAGCCTCCTAGATTCAAATCCTGTCTCTGATGCTTATTAGCTCTTCAGCCTTAGATGAAACAACCACTCAAGTGTATACACACACACACACACACACACACATATACACATGTACATATTCACATACAAATATATACACATACACACATAAGCACACATACATAAACATTCACACATATACACAAGTACATACACATACACATATACACACATATATACATACACACATATACACACACATATGCACACACACTGTATTTTTGTTTTCTCTGATGTAAAATGGGAATAAAACAGACCATAGAATTGTTAACAACTGAATAAAATAATACATACAAAATATATGGAACCCTGTCCCACTGTGGTATGAGCCATATAGATGTAAATTACTGTCTTGGTTTGGAGAGTGAAATTTGCCTAAGAGTTCTCTAGGTCTTCATGGTAGAAAATCAAGAGGAAAGTGTTTGGTTCAGAAGCAGGAATCCAAATACTGCTTCTACAAAGGTCCTACACCTTGGGAGAGGAATAGAAAGACAATCCCAATGTCCTTCATTCTAGAGGGGAAATTACGTCTAGAGCTTTATTCACTCAAAAAAGTTTCAGTTTGGTCCCCAAAATGATGTGATCACCCCCTACACAATCTATCTTCAGACCCTGATTCAGAATGAGTAAAGAATTGGGTTGATATCCCACCTCCCCCCCCCCAAATTCCTTTTAACCACTCTAGAAACAGAAATAGTAGGACCCTGGGGCTCACCAAAGAGTTGTGCCTCATTGGGATAAGAAGAGAGGGGTCCTTCATCTTCATGAATGTTGGACTAGGACCCCAATGCCTGGAGGAAAGTCAACCTCAAAAGAAACAGAGAGAGGACTGTGGGACACCCACCATGACGCTGGTGTGCAGTCAGGGAGAGTAAAGGAGCTGCTGACCCAATCTCTTCCTCTCTACTCAATGGTGAAGTTCTTCTGGGTGAGGAAGCCTGCTGTAGCCTGGGACTGGGGATTTGCAAGAGTGCTTGTCTGCAGAAGAAAGCCACATTCTTCAAGGTATTCTCTACCGTTACGATGCATGCCTAGGGAGGATGCCTAGCTACAAAGTGTAGGGAGAAAGTGAGTGGCCAGAAACAGACCCTCCTAACGAGGGTCCTTTTCCTTCACGTTTTTGATTACGATACAATCTGAAATTGCTCACTTTAAGGCATGAGTTAATCTGTTAACTGTTTGGGTTTTGTTTTGTATTGTTTTTTCCTCAAGGAAGGGTCTCTTGTAGCCCAGGGTGGTCTTGAACTTGCTACATGGTCAAGGAGGACCTTGAACTCATGATCCTACTGCCTCTCACCACACTACACCCCAGTGCTAGAATTACAGGAGTATACCACTAGGGTTTATGTAGTGTTGAGGATAGAATAGGGCTTTGTGCACCCTGTCAAATGCCCTAAAATGAGTCACATCCCTAGGCTACTTTGACTGTTTAGTTACATTCATTCTGGGGACAGTCAAAGGACCCAGAGCAAACCATGGTCTTCATTTTTCTATCCTGGACTGTAGGTCTGCACTAAGCACATGGCGCCCACTCACACTGTACAGCAGACTATGAAGTCCTTCACCTAGACATCCGCAGGAAGAAGGAAGACATGAAGTAGTCCATGCCGTTGCATGCAAGTCAATAAGGAAGGAAAAGACTCGATCAAAGGAGGCTGTGAGAGAGAGGAAGTGAATTACCCAGCAAGCCTGCAACCTCACCTCTCCTGGGCACTGGCACTGCAGGGAAGAGGCATGCTGTTTGTTCAGAGCAAGTGATCCTTCTAGACTCACCATGGGCATAAATCGGGGCTGCCTTCCCTGAGGATCACAGCTTCTGGGATATTTCCTGACTCTTCTGTTTTCTGTGGCAGAGAATCCCAAATGCTTGGCCTAGGGACTCGTTTCCACTCTTGTAAATTGTCAAGAACTCTCAAGAGCCCATGTTCATGTTGCTTATATCTACCTATCCCAAGGACCATACTTAGAAATTAAAACAAAATATTTTAAAGTATTCATGCAGCCATCTCTTTTAATCAAAACATGAATTTGCTACATGCTAGCAAAAAAATCTTAGGTAACATAAATAACATTTTTATTTTGTAACAACAACAAAAACTGCTTCCAAAACAAATGAAAAGTAGGTGCAGAGAGAACGCTGCCTCACGATTTTCAGCCTCTAACATTTGTCATGATAAAAGGTAGTTAGTTTCTCATATCTGCTCCTGTATTCAATTTGCTGCAATATGTTGTTCTAATTGTTGTGTCTGAAGAAAACCCAACTTCACAGGATTAAGTGCTTGAAGCCTCACAACCCTCAGAGACTGCCCTGAGGTCCACAGATCACACTGTGGTGTCTGCGATGTCCCACATCGTACAGGAGAGTGGCTGAGGCTGGGTTCTCTGCCCCACTGTCCATCTCTTCACCGCATACTGGGCTTCATCCCACTCTGCCTAGCCCTCTTGCTTGTCAGATAATGAGGAAAAGTCATATGTCAGTTTCTGTCACTTGAGAGCTGCCCCCACCTATGGCTGAACTGCCGAACAAGAGTAAAACAGAAGTAGCACTTTGCCAGCATATTCTCTACTGTGAACATCTTCTGCGAAGCAATCGTGGACAAGCAGCTCATTGGATTTCCAGTCACCCAAACACTGGCTGTCCTTTTGCGTCAAAAATGTCTTGGGCAAAGGGTTTTGAAGGGAAGGGACATCTGGACCCCTAGCTCAGAGGTTAATGTTAAGAGTGTTCACTGCTCTTCTGGAGGACCCAAGTTCAACTCCCAGCATCCATGCTGGGTGGCTCACAACTACCTGTAACCCCAGTTCCAGGGGATCTAATACCTCTGGCCTGTCAACACCTGCACTGATATGCCCTCCCCACCCCTACCACACACACACACACACACACACACACACACACACACACACACTATTAAAATATCTTGTTTATCTTACTGGCTAGAGAGATAATTCCATCAGTAAAGTACTGGCTGTGCAAGCATGAGGACCTGAATTCAATCCCAGAACCCATGAAGAAGAGCCCAGAGAGCTGGCACGTGCTTGTAATTCCTGGGAAAGCAAAGCAGGCAGATCCAGGAGCTCAACGGCCAGTCAGCCTACCTTAATGGCAAGTCTGGGGTCAGAGTGAGAGACATTCTCTCAAAAAGCAAGGTGGTGGCCCCTGAGGAAATATACTCATGATTGATTTCTGTCCTTCACACGCATGTGGACACACACATANGTACCCAGACACAGGAGAAAAGCACANATCATTATCACCCTAGGGATACCTATGAAACACTGATGGCTTCAGAACATTTAAGAACCTCTGCTTGACACTCATCCCAAGAGAAAGATGTCCCCAGACAAGAGACACAGAAGCCACTTTGAGAAAGTTTAAGCAGGAGCAAAGGCCAAAAATTCAAAAGAAAAGATAAAAGTAGGGACAGTTGTCTATAAAAAGCATGTAATTATTCATATGTGCCATTATCTTTCTCTAAACTTTTATTTATGTGGTGGAGGGGCATACAAGTACCAAGGCATATGTATGAGGTCAAAGGACAACCTGCAGGTTCTAGTCTGTCCTTCCATCACGTGGGCTCTGGGGATCAAACTCAGATTTAAGTTTGGCAGCCAGCACCTTTACCCGCTGAGCCATCTCAATGGCCGTCCATTATAGTTACTTTGCAGGCCTGGGGAAATGGCTCAGCAGGTAAAGACTGCTGCCAAAACTGATGACTGGCGCCCCAGAAACCACATGAAAACAATTCCTTCAAGTTTTCCTCTGAACTCCATGTGACAAATGCACATGCAAACACATGCGCATGTGTGCATGCACTCTCTCTCTCTCTCTCTCTCTCTCTCTCTCTCTCTCTCTCTCTCTCTCTCACACACACACACACACACACACACACACACACACACGTTGGTTGTAGAATATCAGTTGAGGATGCGTTACATTTGTTTATGCATGGAACATTTGTTTTAATGATGCAAAGATGTGTTGCATTCTTTCATGTTGCATTTGTTTAACTCTATGAAGCTGTGTTACTTTGCCTGAGTAAAACACCTGACGGTCTAATAAAGAGTTGAATGGCCAATAATNAGGCAGGAGAAAGGATAGGCTGGGCTGGCAGGCAGAGAGAATAAATAGGAGGAGAAATCTGGGAAGAGAAGGTTGAGGAGTAAGAAAAGGAGAGGAAGATGGTGGAGGCTCAGCTACCCAGCTACACAGCCAGACATGGAGTAAGAAGTAAAGAAAGGGTATACAGAAATAGAGAAAGGTAAAAGCCCAGAGGCAAAAGATAAACAGGATAACTTAAGTTAAGGAAAGCCGGCTAGAAACAAGCCAAGCTAAGGCTGGGCATTTAGAAGTAAGAATAAGCCTCTATATGATTTACTTGGGAGTGGGTGGTGGGCACCTCAAAAAACAAAGAGTAAGAAAAAAATCATCANCAACAACACACACACACAAATCTAATTTTAATTTTTTTAAAAAGAAGTTGCTTTATAAAGAACAATTTTACAAAAGGAAATACTTTGGCACCAGAATGGAAATGAAAACATCATTTATAGATTACAAAGCCAACATCAGGAATCATCACTTCTTATAAATAACCAAAGTGTCTTTACTTCCAAGGAAACCCAGGCCAAAGTTATTCAATGGGTAGCCAAGTTCCACAGCTCTTTCACCAGTATCTCCTAAGACTAGAGCTGAGTCTATTTATGTGTGTGTCTGTGTTTGTGGCAGGAGGAGTGGTCACCATTGATTTCCATAGATCTAAGCATTACTGCCTTTCCACTCTTATCAGTACTTAGCTGAATGACTATATGATCCTTGTTCAAATAACTCAAGCAAGGCAGTTGGCCCCTGCCTCAAATTCTTGAATGACAGCACATACTGCTCCCTAATGACAGAATGGTTGCTGAGCTGTCAGATACATGTGCATCCCAGCAGTGATCCTAACGCTTGCAGCCGTGGCCTTGGCTACGCCATCATCAAGTGTGTGTGTGTGTGGGGGGGTGCACGCACAAAGACTTCCACCTACTCATGGTTAGCTCTGGAAAAATGGGAGAAGTAGCCTTCTCCTCCTGCAACATTGACCCTAGCCGTGCTGGGGTGACTTGCATGCCTTTGCTTTTTCTTGGAGCCCTGAAGCTTTAATCATATAAAGATTGCTTAGAGGAACACTGCCCAGTCTCTGCCCTTGGAAGGACCTTCGAAATTTAGTAAACTGTGAAAAGGTGATGTCTAGGGGCTCAGGCTAATTTTCAAGTCACCTGTCACCTCTGCTTAGCAGCACCTCCATCTAATTGTTACCCCTAAAGAGCCTGCTCCCCAATTTCCTCTTACTCTGTTAAATGTCTCTTCACCCTGCCTTGTAGGTACTAGTATACATTAATATATGGGGTGTACACAGAGGAGTGTACACAGAGGCGGGGTGGAGTCACTGGTACAGCACTTGCCCAGTGTGCAGAAAGGCCAGGATCAGTCCTCAGAACTTCCCCAAATTCCCTGAGTGCACAAATGCCACTTTCTTCAGCATATAACCTACCCCAGTGCCCCTGAGGCCCTGTGCCCTGGATACTGGAAGATCCATGCCAACCACAAGCATCCAAGAAAGAACACCTGGCACCACCCCCACGTGATCGCTCACTAGAGGGGCATTCTCAGGACTTCAGCTGACAAGGCTCTTGGAAGAGTTTTCTGCATCTCCACAAGAGACCCAAAGGGAGATTCAGGTCTTCCCTACCACCACCACCACCACACACGCTTGCACACACACACACACACACACACACACACACTGATTTTTTTTTCATGCATTAGCTTTAGTTTGCAGTTAGTTCTTTGCGGGAATCAATCAACACATATTTAATCAGCATCTGCTATGTATCTATCACTTGGAGCCTCTCTGAATAAGAAACAAGGAGGACCACAGCACAGTCTTTGCCCTCCAGGATACGGTGACCTATTTAGGAAGACAAAGTGAACACAGAACAATTAAATGCTGCTCTTGTGGATCTAAATAAGGCAGAGAGTTGTAGGAAACCAAATTCTAGAAGAGGGAGAATTTGTCTTAGGACTTGAAAGACATGTAGGATTCGAACAAGGAGAGAAGTAGGGGTCACTAAAAGAAAGATGAGATGGCATAATTAAAGGCACTAAGAAGATGCATCATTAGCAAGAAGAACACCCCAGAACGCCTTGGGAAGCAGGGTGATTGGAGACCACAGTGTGGAAACGCAGAGAAGTCAGTGAATTTCAACACAAGCTTCCCTTGCTTTATAATGTGAGGGTTTCCCGGCAAACAGGGCATATTGTCCGCCAGGCTGATATGGATGAAGTGATTGGATGCATCCTCTGCCAAAAATCCAGTTTGGATGTTCCATGTTGCCCTTTTTTATTTGTAAGCATTATTAAAACAGCCAAACAGGAAAGGCATCCATTTTAATGATTCTTGAGGGCAGTTGTTTTTGCCTTGGGCTCCTCTGAGCTCTTGGATTCCGAAGGGGGGCCTCCAAGGCAGCCTTGAGAGATAAGACAGATAATGTAATGAAGGCCAGCATGCCTTAAAGCAATTCGGCTTGTTATTGGGTGTCCACTTAGGATTTTCAAAGGAACACATAAATAAATCCTTGGTACAAAGGCACTCTTGGTGGCCAGGCATTTCTGTGTTATGAAAAGCAGTTATCAGCTTTCATAGGTTAAATCTTTTTTAAAGGAACCCCCCCATACACACACAGAGGCCACCACAACTACAGTATATTGACAGATTAATTCACTGACTCCCATATTTCTCCAGAACTTATTGAGGACCTACTGTATGCTCATCACCTACTTGTCAATATGTACAGAATGAAGTCAGCCTACTGGACCTGACCTTGAATATCAGGCTAAGAAAATGGATGTAAAGAGGCTAACTGATAACAATGATGCTGATAATGACAGTGACAGACATCAATGCTCAACAACGACTGTGTGCCAAGCACTACGCATCAGGTATATTATGAATTTGATTTTTGCCACCATCTTATGAGATACCACTAAACTGCAACTGATTGATTTAGGACATTTGCCATGAGTCATGTAGCTGGGACAAGGTAAAAACTAGGGTTATACTGTTAGGCTCTGACATCACTGCTCTGGCTTTAGAATGAGGACATGCATACATTCTTTAAATATTATTTGACAAAAATGAACATTTCTCTATGGTTTGGGGCTAAATACCTCTTCTCTGAGCCTATAAAGAAAGACTCTCCTACCGTATTTTCCTCGCTTTCCTAGCCGAGCCGGCTCCGTGCCCTAAGTCCATAGCCTGCCAAGCTTGAGACAACAAATTAAAATGGGAAAAGGGAGAGGAGACTGGAAGATCACGTTAAGAGAAAATAGGAACTACTGGACTCCAGCGTCGCATCTTTTTCCAAGCATGCAACTATTAACTTCCTCTCCAAGCTGGTGACATATACCCTGTAACTTTGTTAGGGCAGAACCCAAGCTCAGAAATTACATTATTTCCTAACAGGATTTGAGTACTTGCTGTTGTCACACTGCAATACATTTTAAAAAGAAAAGGGAAAAAAATGTCAAAAGACATCTCTAAACTGCTCCTGGAAAACGGGTTTGCTCCCAGCATCACACAGTAGCACCATTAGGTGCCATTGCTCTTATGGTCACTTGGAACAAAGTCACGCATACTCTGCAGAAATCAGCAAAATACACTGGTCCTTCAGCAACTCCTAACTTGTTTTCAACAATGTGTTATCAACCAGGCAGGAGAAGAAAGCTACGCAGCCAAGTCCCACCAAGATACTCCCTTTCTTGAGTTCTCTCTGTCCACTCACATTCCTACCAGAGAATTTTAATTTTTTTTTTTGCTTTTTTCCTATGAATCAAGTCATGTGACATAAAAAAAAAAGGTGCATCATTAGCATGAAGCAATATTAGCACTAAAAAGAAAGGGAAGCAGAATACCAGGTAGGCAGCAGAAACTGCTCACATTCTGGCCACTGTCGCTGATAAATTGAAATTTCCATAATAATACAGAGTTCAGAAAACAAACAGCAATTGTATTCGATAGGGAAATTGCATCCTGTTACTGGATATAAAATTCTGCAACATGTGCAATGGGATTTTCGAAGCACTGAAGATGTGGGCCTATGTTTTCATTTTGAAATGGAGTTGTAATGTAAATAATAAATCCACCACAATTTGGCTAGTCCAGAGACTGCTGGCGTCATTAACTCGGAAACCCAGAGACACAAACGCTCTACTTATCTTGGTAGGCCCTCAGCTACAAGGCTCCCATAAGTCTGGATGCTCATACATGCCCTCTGCTTCATCCACTGCTGTTTTGCTCAAGGGTCTTCTGGGCTTCCCTATTGCTATTTGTATCACATTTTACCACTCGTTGCTGTGATGCCCTCTTTTCTCCCTTGCCTGTGTCCTTTTTTTTTTTTTCATTCTTCCTCCTTTTTCCATTAGCTCAGCAACAAATGTAACAACTCCTCCCTCAGCTTCTTCTCCATGACAGTAGATTAAATGAAACATGGGCATACTTCTCTCCTTCCTGTATCTACATCTTTTGATAGTTTGGGTTCATCCCATCTGAAGGGCCAGCCCTGCAGCTTGTGTGCACCAAAGGTCTAGGACTAAATAGTCTTAGACTAAGGTTAATTCTTAGGATGTTTGAGGGTTAGGGTTGATTGTGAACTAGACTGGATCTGGAGTCAACTAAGACAGACACGCTGAGTGAGTCTATGAGGGTGTTTCCAGGGTGAATTAATTAAAAGGATAAGCCCCTCCCCAAGAGTAGGCAGCACTCTCCAGAGGCAGCCCAGATAGAGGTCCCAGGGAAAAGCAGTGCTGCTTGCTTACCTGCCTTCTCTCTTTGCTGGTGAGTGAGTCTACCCTGTATTGCTGCTGCCATCAGAACCCAGCTTCTCGGCCACCTTCCAATGTGGTTTGAAGACCAGCAGCTAACAGGTATCCTTACAGACCTTCAGCCCCAGGCTGAGACTGCTGAGGTTGACCTCGTGGACAGAGCTGCTAATGGATTCTCAGCCTCTCCAGAGTACTGATAGTCATTGCTGTGTACCTTCATATCAAGTAAGGCAGTCTAGTCAATCCTTGTTAGTAGTGTGTCCTTTCTATTGGTTCTGCTCCCCCAAAGAATGGGGACAATTACAGTTGCCTTGTGTGTTTGGGATTCTTAGGACTCCCATCCTTGCTCGGCCATGGTGGCCCACGCACGTCTTTAATTCCAGCACTTGGGAGACAGAGGCAGGCAGATCTCTGTAAGTTCGAAGTCAGCCAGGTCTACAGAGTGAGTTCTAGGACAGCCCAGGCTATACAGAGAAACCCTGTCTCGAAAAACTAAAAAAAAAAAAAAAAGACTCCCATTCTTGTGTTAATTTTCTAGAGAAGAGGTCAACCTACCTAGTCAACCCAGTGTTCACAACAGATGGTGGGAAAGATGAAGCCAAAACTGTCCCGCTGAGCTTAGCCTAAATTGCCAGACCACGCTGGCAATTACACTATTTGAAGCCACTAAGGATGGCTGTGGTTTTAAGCCACTAAGTTTCAGGGTGATGTATTACACAGTAAAAGCAAAATGATACATTTATCTTATCTTGTTTTCCCTTTCTCTGCATTCATCACACTTGACAGAGCACATATTTCTTCCCAAGAATTTTAGCACATGTTGGAAAAGGACATTTGCCAACCAAAGAAATTATGCTTCCCCCTAACTTGCAGTGTGTGTGTGTGTGTGTGTGTGTGTGTGTGTGTGTGTGTGTGTGTGTGTGTGTGTATGTGTGTGTGTTTGGTGTGTATATGCAGAGGACAGTTTATAGGAATCTCCTTCTAATATGTGAGGTACCGGGTTTTGAATTCAGGTGACCGAAGCAAGCGCCTTTATCTGCTGATCCATCTTACTGACCCCTAATCCCAGTTTCTACCATCACCACCCAAATTACCACTAGGAAATTACTAATTCAAAGTTATTTCAAAATTAGTCATATATAATACATTATGCTTCCTAATTTTATCTTTGTTTATTTTTACTTTCCTAATTTTAAGAATTTATTTTCTTTTTAATTGTGCATATACGTGTGCAGGTGCGTGCACATGAGTACAGGTGCCTACGGAGGTCAGAGGTGTATGACCCCCAGGAGTTGGAGTCACAGGTAGTAATGAGCTTTGCAGTGTGGATGTTGGACCTGACTTGGGTCCTCTCTTAAACTCTAAGCCATCTCTCCAGCTCCTTAACTTCCGTTTTGTTGTTGTTTGTTTGTTTTCTGTTTGTGTTTTGCCTTGAACTCACAAAGCTCCAGAATACTGGGATCAAAGTCATCCTCCACCACATCAGGACTTAATGCCTCAATTTAAAAACTGAAAAGTATTTGCTTGCTTTCAAATTCACCCAGCAACATGAAATACTTTTGTAGGATGAGGAAAGTTGATTGCATTGGGTTCCATGTGGCTTAATGCATCAATACTTACAGAGTATGCGTCATGACTTCTGTGAGGGGACCATCCTTAAGTAAGGTCCATATCACCATGACCGACACTTACCGAAACAATGCACATGGTTCCTTGATCCTCATTCCTCTACAAAATGCCCCCAAATCTTCTCTTTTGATGCATTATTTAATTGACTTGTTACAAAAACTTAAATTTGTCTATTACATTTTCACCTTTATCAAGAATAAAACTGAAGCCAGGCATGATGAATCTAGAATCCCTAGATGAATCTAGGAGGCAGAGGCAAGAAGACCAAGAGTTCAGGGTTGATCAGAGCTACATGAGACCCTGTCTCAAAACAACACTCCCTTCAAAAATAATGACACAACAAAACGGAGGCATCACACTTCCTGGTTTGATAATCATTATAAAGCTACTGTCATCAAAATAGCATGGTATGGCNTTGACCTAAAAAGCAGACAGATAGACCTGTGTCAGGGACAGAGAGCTCAGACTACATATGGATGGTCAAGTGATCTTTGACAAGGGTGACAGGAATAAATAATGGGGAGGAACAATTTCTCCAATAGCTACTGCTAGGAAAATTGGGTATCCACATGTAAAAGAATGAAATTGGACAACTTTATCTTACATCATTTAAAAAAAAATCAGGTCAAGAGAAATTAACGGCTTAAACACCAGATTGAAATTATAGAAGTCCCAGAAGAAAACAGAGGGGAAATCTTTCCATAGGCTCCAGCGACAATTTCTTGAATATAAAGTTAAACACAAGCAATAAAAGAACGAAGTGAAATTACATTTTTAAAAAGCCTCTGTGCAGCAAAAGAAACAATCAACAAAATGAAAAGGCAGCAGGGAATGGGAGAGGATATTTGCAACTCAAATACCTACTAAAAGATTAAGATCTGACCTCTGTACACAAACCACGGCATGTGGATCACCCCACACACATGCACACATATGCAATACATAACGCCAGTCAGCTTAGGTAATACATTTTTAAGACAAGCTATTAAATAAAATTAATTTATACCTTCAATATGACAAGACCCCCTGGCCCAGCACTTGGCACACATGATGAAGTCAGTCATTTCTCTTTGCACTGAATTGAAGTTTAATGTTGATACCATGCTTTACGTCATATGTATCAAAGAGTGGGTTAACATTCTATGGACTTTGCATACACTGACAATCCTCAATTTCTGTTTCTCAATAGCAAGTGCTTGAGGAAATAATCGAATATCTTAAAAACCATTCCCAGGGACCAGGGAGGATTAGGTTCACTGCCAACAAACACACAACAGTGATTCCAACAAGAGAGAGGTCCGTTCCTAAAGCAAGAATGCAGGAGCATATGGACCAGATGTATCAAGCCACTGCTGTGAGGTAGCTTGCTCTCTGAAGGCCTGGGAACACAAGACTGGCAGGAAAAGAGATATTCTAGAAACATCTATGTCCCTCCCTTAGTGATCAGACTATTCAAATAATAATAATCTCCAAAGAATTAAACTTTCTCTAGAAATCTCATGTTGGGAGACGGGAAAGGCTGAAGCTTGATGCCAGACACAAAACGATCTTGTCCCCCAGACAGAGATTTCACACAGTTCTTACATCTTTCCCAAACCACCTTGCAGCAGAGAAGGAGTGGAGACAATGACAGGTCAGGAATAGCCCACACACACCTTGACCGTGGTCCCTTATTACGCAGACCACTCACCCTCTATGGAAACCCAAACCTCATGTCAGTGCCCCGACTACATCTTCTTATCTTGTCTTCNCACTGTGACCACATTGAACAGGTCGCTTTTCTCTGCTTTTCAGTATTCTTTGTCCCTTCCATTGGCACATTGGGTGGGCGTAAGCCATTGGGCTAAGCCAGCCCTTGCTTACTGGATCTGCCAGAGCCCAGCCTCGGACCCTAAAATGTCCAGTGACAACAACACTGACATTTTTGAAGATGAGCCCTCATCTCATGATGTAAGATGACAGAATTCCAACAATCGCACCACAGTTTGACTGCACACTGAGGGAAGAAAAAGATTAAAAGGCATGGGGAACTTTTTTGTTGTTGACTGTCTAAGATAATTAACTGGAGAAGTTGTTTAAGTCCCACTGCCTCTCAGAATGGGAGAGGATAGTTCCTCAAAAGGAATTTAGGGTATTATTTCACCCTAAAGAGAGCAAATGGATACTAGAGACATGTGTCTAGTATGTAGATGTTTGACACAACATGGAATTTTATTTGATTTTCCAAGATTCAAAATTCAAGTAATTTGTAACGCATGTAACTCCACTCCTGAGAGTGGAGCTAAGAATAAAACCAATCTCACAGGCTTGATATGAATACTAAATTATATAATATATTTAAAACTGTAAAAAGTAGGAATAAGCCTGAGAAAACCCTGTTCTTCAAAGGCTATCATCTACTCTGTCAAATTAGATCACTCTAATGTCGTCATTGGGTTCTTCACAGAAAGAGAAAAAGCAGTTCCAAAGTTCATAGAGAAACACAAGAGACTCTGAGTAGCCAAAGCAACTCTCAGTAGAAAGAACCAAGCTTGGGAGAGGGGATGGGAGGAACCCTGGCTGGATCCCCCTGCCACCATGTCTGGCTGAATTAGTGAGTTTCATGTTCAGTGAGAGACCCTGCCTCAAAAAGTAAGGTGGAGACCAACTGGAGAAAGCACCTACATAGACTGTTGACCTTCACACACATGCACATACACGTGTGTATGCACATGAACTTGTATACACACAAAGTGCTTAAGCACACATTGGAGCAAAAACAGCTTCAACAAATGGTGCTTGAGAAATTGGTTGTCCACATGTAGAACAGTAAAACTCCACCCTTGTCTTTCCTAGTAACAACACTAAGTGGACCACAGACTTTATAATGAAGTCTGAAACCACTAAAATGAGGGAAATGTCTCTAGAGGTGGGTATAGGAAAGAAATTTTGGGAAAAGTCTAACAGCTCAAGAAATGATGAAATAGACATATGGGATTTCATTACATTAAAAAGCTTCCACACATAGCATAGAAAACTCTAAAGAAAAAAGAGACAGCATACAGAATGTGAGCAAATTTTTGCAGCTCTCCATCTCATGGGGAGGTCATATCCACAATATATAAAGGGCTCAAAAAGTAAACAGCATAGCAGCCTTGTTAGAATGCCTACCATCGAGAAAGCGAATGCTGCGAGGATAAGACGGGATCCTCTATGCACTGTCAGTGGGAGAGGAAATCAGCACAGCCGTACNGAAATCACCATAGAGGTTGCTCAAAAAATAAAACTAGAATTACTATATGGTCCAATCCTTGGTATACAAACAAAGGAACTGTGGGTAGGAGAGATCCGTCCCAGCTGAGGGGCTGGACAAGACCGGAGAAACATTGTTTGTTTCTTCCTAGACAGGGTTCCTCTGTGTTGCCCTGGCTGTCCTAGAACTTGCTCTGTAGCCCAGGCTGGCCTCAAATTCACAGAGATCCACCTGTCTCTGCCTCTCAAGTGCTGGGATTAAAGGTGTGGGCCACCACCGCAGGACTAGGAGATATTAAGGAAAGTGAAAACAAGAAAGGGTAATGGTAATAAATATGGTCAAAGTATATTATTTGCATTATGCAACTGTTACAATGAATGGCACCATTATTTTGTACAATATATGCTAATAAAAGTCTTTGAAAAATGTAATTGTTGCCATTATCAGTGTCTCTGCTGGCATTCAAAGGTGTCTAGTTGGGGAGCTGGCAGGTCTCAATTCTGCTTTGCTTTCCCCATGGTCTGTTCTCCCTGTGCAGCCTGTATCTCCTGTATCTTCCTTTATTCTGTCCCTTGTGGTAACTACTATTAGTCCTGTAGAATTAGTAGGCTTCAGCAGCCTGTCTTCAGCAGCCTCAAGTTCCATTTCATGCTTAAAGTCTTCAGCACACAAATGTGCAGCAGCATAGCATCTCTACAGATGACAGCTCTGCGAGCAGCTTCCCCTGCTGTTCCTATGTGAGTCTTACTGTCTTCTCCCTGGGGAAACCCTGGGAGAGGTCTGTGTAGCCTCCCGGGCCGGAAAAGTTTTCAAGCTGAAAGAGCGACCTCACTATGTACCCCCAACTCCCTGATATGTTGACAGCAGCAGCAGAAGCCTGGCCCTTTAAGGCTTAACATTCTGTATCCTCTAGTTACGGAATCAAAAACTTGTTGTCAATTGTGAATAACCACCACTGTCTGCTTTGGAGCAACCATCCTCCCAAATTCCATGCCTGTTAGTTATTCTCCTACACCTGGAATGTTGACGTGTTATTATTCTCTTGTCACAGACAAGGAAACCGAGCTCAGACAAATTCCAATTGTCTGCCAAGCATCACATGAGGGTGAATTTTGAAACGGATTTGCTGCCTCTAAACTTTCTTTGACGTGTTGCTATTACACACTGCTCTTGCAGAGGACCCAAGGTGGGTTCCCAGTGCCCACATAAGGAGGTTCACAACTGTCTGAAATTCTAGCTCCAAAGGCCTCCTGGGGCACTACACTCACATGCACACATATATACACACAATAAAAAATAAAAATAAATGCAGGCTGTTTCTTGCAGGATGATGGAACACATTTTACTTATACATTTGATAAATTGGGGCTGAGGATGCAGCAGAGTTGATAGAGGGCTTGCCTAGGATGCACTCCACAAACCAGGCTGATTCCCAGGCTCCACTTCTTTCTCTGGGTGACTCCTGCAAGTGATCCATTTATATATTTTTAACAGAATTTAAAAATCAATGCTAAAAGTTAACTGAAACGATATGGAAAAGGTCAAACTGGATGAGCCGGGGTTCCATGTAAGCCCCAGGTTCCATCTTCAGCATGGTAGATGATGATGATGATGATGGTGGTGGTGATGATATCAATAAACTTCTGATCTATATTCAACACAGGTGTTTACTTAAATTAGATTTTTCTCATAGTAAGACATACCTGATACCTAGTTTGTCTCAATACTGGGAAGGTCCATTGTCTAATTTCCAAATCCCACCTTTATTTCTCAAACATGTGGATGGATGGGCTCCATCCATTCATTCACAGTGACGTTCAGAGACCAAAGTAAAAATTCTTTTTTTTTCAAACAGACCACTCATTTCCTGGGTACCTTGTCCAGACTCTGTATCTAAGTTTCTGGCAGATAATGGCACTAAGAAGTTTGGGTCCCAACATCGCACTAGTGTTTGAATTCCTCACCTACTGAAATCCTAGCCGAAAGGCTTTCTTTGGTTTTGCATTACCTTATCTCATTTGGTTGGCTGGCTTAATCAACTTAACCGAATATTTACCAGCTCACCCTTTCCCTCCTGCAGACACCATATCAGAGTGCATAGGGGTGACTTCTGGGTCCTGTTGGGGTTTTGTTTTGTTTTGTTTCTGACTGTCCAGATTGCCTCCCTCAAACAATGCTGTTGTCCACAACCTCTGATCCTAATGCTTTCCAGCTTTTGTTATTTGGTTTGTTTGGAAAAATAAAATTANTTGTTTGAGATTGTTTTATTTCCTAGTTGGGGGAGAGGTGATCTGGGGGAGAGTTGGAGAGGTGGCTGAACAAAGGCAGTTGTGCAGTTAATGCTTTAACCTTGCGTATAATTTATACAATAAACAAAGTCACATGCTCCCTAATAATTTAGATGTAAGCAAATGTTGATTTATTCAGGAAGGCTACTGCCTGGAGCAAGGCCCGCAGCACTGAAATCTGAATTAAACTGGGACAGAAGCAGGCTAGTCTATAATAACATTTGTATAATTTTATTTTTGCCCTTGGCTCAGTTCATTTCCTCGTACAGTAGACGCATGAAATTGGCTCTTCAGCCACCTTTAGCTGCTCATTGATATCCAGGCAGGAATGGAANCAGCACAACGCCCCTCTCCAAGTTTTGTTTCTAATCACGTAGGTCTTAGATTCCTAGGTCATTTCTGACAATAATTATCTCTCTCCGAATTGTGTTCTTGGCAAGAATCTCCTAGAATAGCTTCATTTAACCTAAAGAGAGAGTTTTTCCTTCTGACTGTGAGAAGGCTCTGAGAACTGAGCCGGTTAAATAGATGTGAGTGTTGTTGTAATTTTTTTTTCTTTATTCAAGCCCTGGGGCATGAAGTCTGAGTTCTCCTACTTTCCTGTCAGCAGTGAAATGAGGGCCTTAGGAAATTCCTTAAATGGTGGAGGGAAAAATAAACATTAACTTGAAAGAGTGAGGGATCAGCCCCTCCCCACCATTAACCTTTGACTTAAATAAAAATTAAGAACTATATCATATAGGCTTGCCAGGGGGTGGGAGGGGCGTGACTCCCTTTTAAGCGAGCATGTTTGAGCCAGTCAATAATTTCTCAAAAGGAGGTAAAGTTCTCCATCTAAACATAGCGAAAGTTAGTTGTCCATAGCCAACCCTTACATCCGATATCCCATAGGTTTTTCACAACCTAACCACCTTAAAATGTACCCACAATTTCTACCCTACCCCCACCCCACCCCCACACACACACCGTAACACTTTCATCTCCGGAAAAGTAACAGCACTATTTGGGGTCAAAAGTTCAAAATAAAGAATTTTTCCCTCGGGGCAGGAAATCAAATATGCTAAACCTCCCCTAACCCTTTGTGTAGGGGGAGTTTAACAAAGAAAAAAAAAATTCTGAAAATTAGAAAAAAAATTGGCATTTACGGTCTATGTGAACTATGCATTTATCTCTCCTCCTTGCAGCTGGGAAGGTAAACAACAGGCCTAGTGTTTGGGAGGCAAATATTGTTCCCTCCTATTCTCGGTAACCAATCTGCTCCCAGGCCTCCTCCACCCCGGCCTGATTGTGCCCTGGGGCTCCGCAGGCAGCAAAGGAGGCTTTCAGAGAATCCGGGCCCTGTTTTGCCTTCATTACGAATTCCAAATAGAACAAGTTTTCGCCTGGCTTGGGCTCTGGTTATGAAAGTTTCCCACAGCTCTCAAAAAGATACAGAATAATAAATGGCCAGCCAGAGAAGTAGAGCGCAGTAGGACCGCCATCAAAGGTTTCTGGTCCCGTCAGAACCCACAACTGCAAGGCCGGAGGACCTACTGTCACTAGGACCCAGAGATAAAATATTTTGCCTTTGGCCTGAGGTCAGGAGTTGGGACTGGAGCTTTGAGGTTCTGTCCTTTGTTCCCAGGTCGGCAAAGAGAACGGCCCTTGGCCCCAGCCTCAGAATGGAGTCCTTCGCTCCTGGCCTTGTGGCCCTTGGCTGTCTCTGGGGACATGCTGTGAGGCACAGCAGCATTGGGAAATCTTCTACCCCAAGGGGCAGCTGTGGAGCTGCAAATGTTTTCAGGCAATTCTAGCATAAAAGCAAATATTGATGAGTTTCAGTGGGACGAGCTCTGAAACTCAAAGGAAAAAGCCCCAAGGCTGTGGAGGGAGAGGAGGAAGCGTTTTATTGTCTTGCTGCGGGTTTCTTTTCTTCCTTTCCTTTAGCTGGTGTCTTTATTGAGTCAAGATGTTATATGAATGCACCAGTGAAATATCACATGCAAACTCTTCGGGAAATCTCTCAGCTCCAAGTTTACAGAGGAGGCTCTTTGGTGCACCCAAGTTCCGGTTACCACCCTTCCTCCTTCACCTGCTCCAGATTCCCCTCCTCTCAGCATCCCCACCTCCCTCTCACATGGCTGAGCCATGTACCACCGCCCTTCTGAAAAGTTCCAGAAGGCTGTGTTTCATGAGCCCTCAGACATGGGCTCCATCAACTTCTANACAGTAACTTTGTTTGCTACACATTAAAAAAATAATTCTTCCCAAAATTAATGTCTGTGTCCCTTCCTAAAAGCTGATTTGTATTGTTGTTTTTATTCTGTTTTATTTTCTTCTAGTTACTGGGGCCTGGTAAGCTCTAATCCACCACACTGACATCATAGGGGTGGACTGTGACTTTATTGCATTTATACATAGTTCATGATGCAAGTACACACATCCTATCCTCTTAGACTCACTGAAGCACATAAACACAATGTGGTCATTGTTTACAGACTGGACAGGAAAGTATTCCCTTTTTTATAAGCAGGGNCTTGCTGTATGTCCTATATATCCTATATATGCTATATATCAAGCTCATGAGGCTACTCAGTGCTGGGACTACNGAAGTGTGACAATGTGCNTGGTCCCTAAACTCATTGTTTAGGAGTTTTTGAACATGACCAGATTTCATCATACTAAGGAGCTTCACCTGAAGAGAACAGGCATTAGTGTGCCCTTTTCAGTCCCACACTTAGTTAAATGTGCAGTAGTCTGGGGTGTATCTCAGTAGCGCAGCCAGCCTAACATGTAACGTACATGAGTTCCATGCCTAGCACCAGAAAAGTGTGTGTGTGTGTGTGGTGTGGTGTGGTGTATG
>LZPO01117089.1:50562-67748 GCA_001675575.1 Neotoma lepida
CATATGAAGGAAATTCACCAGAGTCCTTTCCTAAGAGCCACCACATTCAGGAGGCTCTGTGAGTTTCTTCATCCTTTCAGTCTCCATGGAATGAAATGGAAAACTTCTACACTCATAACTGACAGAGAGCCCTTGGCTCAGAGGTTTGGACTGTGTGCTCCACAGGAGTCCTGAAGCCCTCTGAGTTTTGTGGACGTTGACTGAACAAGGCTCTCAGCTGTCTTGTTAGAGAGTTAGGTAGGAGCATGTTGGTAGTTGAGTAAGAACTGGGGTACTTGGGGCTGGAGAGATGGCTCAGCAGTTAAGAGCACTGACTGCTTTTTCAAAGGACCTGGGTTCAATTCCCAGCACCCATATGGCAGCTCACAACTGTCTGTAACTCCAGGATCCAAAACCCTCACACAGACATACATACGGGCAAAACACAAATAAAATGAAAAAGAAGTGGGGTGCTGAGAAGTTAGATTAAACCCAGCACTGTGAAACATCCACCCCAGGACCAGGTGCCAGAGGCCGCTCCTGTATGCCCAGTAAACAGAGCTGTGGGTCTATCCACACACTGATATTTCTGAAATCTATGTAGGCACACTTGAACTTGACAATGCCAAGTTGGAGAATGATGAGAGTCAAGCTCAGAGTATGGTATTCTAGAAATATCTTTGCTAAATTTATTTATATTTTTTGTTTATGCATGAGATATGAATGAGACAAACCAATGACCAAACAAACTAAGGAATGTTTTCAACAAGTATCTAATACAAATCCCAATGGGAGGCCAGACACTTAGCTCAGTGTTGGCGCACTGAGACAGCATGCATGAGGCCCTGGGTTCAATTTCCAGCACTACTTTTTGTAATTTAATAATCTAAGTGAGGAACTATAGAGATGCTTCAACAGTTAAAAGCTCTGACTGTTCTTCAAGAAGACCCAGGTTTAATTCCCAGCACTCATATAGGGACTAACAACTATCCATAACTCCAGTTCCAAAGGATCCAACACCTACTCTGGCCTCTGCTGGCACCAGGCACACAAGTGGTGCACAGGTGTACATGCAGTCAAACTCATAACTGTAAAATAAATCTTTAAAAATAAAAAGGCTGGGTGTTCATGTTATATCTGGTGGAAATGCTCCTCCACAACCATTTCCCATCATGCCATACTGCTTCACCACAGACCGGAAGACCATGGGGCTGAGTGACCATGAACTAAAATCATAAACTAAAATAAACCTTCTCCTATATTAAGATGACTGTCTCGGGTATTTTGTCGCAGTAATGGAAAGCTGACTGATACAGAAATAAAATAATGTTATGCCTTAGGACTGATGACATCTTGGATCTCTAGCATCTTACTTTATTACCAGGTTCATATGGAGAATCTCTGGTGCCTAAAAACATTCCCAAACACTACTGCTCACTTTATGACTGAGAAGATTGCTTCCAGTGAGAGTAGAGTGCGAGGCTCTTCAGAGATGGAAACTTTTACTAGGAGGAACCTAGGGCTAAGAGACTTATTCCATTGTATACCCATGTAGCGGGCAGGAGTCATGATAGACAAGCTGGTTCATGTGCATTTTGAAGGGGAAAGGCAGCCCCCACAACAGGTTGCCTCCTCTTCACCCCAAAANTGAGTGTGCAGATTCTCAGAGCCTGCTGTCACAGACAGGGCAAAAGGCTGGCCCACATTCTCTGCCATAGAGGCACATGGGCAAACTAATAGAGTGAGGTTCTGGGCGTATCACATAGGGGAACTCCTTTTTAGTGACCATTTCACACACAAGGGTCAGCCCTAATTGATGATTCCTTCTTCTGATATCTCTGATTGAACTTGAGCCTGGGTCAAGACAGGATTAAGCTTACCAAGAGATAAGTAAACAGAACCGGTATTATCTTATGATAGGGAAGTAGATACAACCCCGACCCTTTCCCAAGAGTCCTGGTGCCCCTGTACTGCAACTTGAAACCAGCTATAATTTTTGTTTTTAACTCTTGGGAATGAAACTGAAGGGCTCACACATGCTAATCAAGAGTTCTACCTCTGAGCCACATTGCCAGCCCTCTTCTAGTTCTTACATTAACACAAATCACAGCTTTCCTTAGGCCTTTTCCAGAAATTTGTAGACCAGCTGCAAGAATGAATGATGAATGAGTAAATGAGATGGAAATTGTATTCTCAAATCTCTTAAGTCTAGGACAGGGCCACTTTGGAGGACAATGCTCAGGGATGGGTGTTCTGGGAATAAGCAGCAATATCTTATCAAATTTGGGCTGTAGATACAAGGTCATGTTCACAACTACTGTAGCTCAAATAGTAAGCTCAAAATTTCCAGACATTCTCTGGTCCTAAAAATTCCAGAGAAATCTTGGAGTGTGTGTGCGTGTGTGTGTGTGTGTGTGTGTGTGTGTGTGTGTGTGTGTGTGTGTGTGTACAGGTTTGAGTAGACACTAAGATTGAAAGAAACCTTCTGGTTGCTTTGTTGTTGAGTGTCTTCCAGGATGAAAAAGAGTGAGGAACACACCTGGAAAGAAGAAATGGTTCTTTCTCTGAACGATATGAAATGGATCAGTCAAGAGAGGAGGAAGGAGTTTAAATTGGTCTTACATGACAATAAATAACAGTTAAATACACAATCTTAAAGGAAACACGGATACTGCCCCTTCTGAGGCTCACAAAACACTGGAAGAGGAGGTGGAAGGAGTGTAAGAGCGAGAAGAAGGGGTGGGGTGTTGTGGAACACTGCCCTCCAGGTATGTCGTGACTCTTGCACTCTGGAATGCTCAGCAGCTGGAATTACCTGCTTAAGAGCTACAGAAGATGAAGCCCATCCACATTTCATCATGGACTAGGAGAAGGGCTCCCAAGTCCCTGCCCTTCCCTGAGGACTTAGAGGCAGTTTATAGTTGCTGAGGAAGAGGAGACATTTTCTTCCATGGTGTAGCCAGTGGCATAAAAAGATGTAGGTGCAGAAGGATAGCTAGTGGGGAAGAGAAGGGGATCATTGGGAGGGAGAGGAGAACAAGAGTGGGTAATGGGGAAATTTGATGAAATGCACCATGTACATGAATGAAATGTCATCATGAAGCCCATTATATAATCCATGGGTGATAATAAAAACTTTTGAAAATAGCTAAACACAGTCTGGATGCTGAGTTGGGGAGAGCAAGCTAAGAAGAGGGGAAGAAAGCCTGGGAGTGCTAGAGACAACAGCCCCTTCCAAGGAGAGAAGAGAGAAAGGAAGGAGGGAGGCAGGATGGACAAGGGAAGAGAGAATCGCTGTAGAAGACCCTTTGCCAGAAGTCTAAGAGAGCTAACTTTTGTTACCCAAGGACAAGTGCCTTGAAGACCATCCCAAGCTGCATACATTTCAAAAGTGAAAATAACTCCAAAACAATTGTATTTAAGTCACTGGGTTTCAACCAAATGCCCCAAACTCTGACTTAAAGTCTTCAAGAAAAACGTCTCTTTACTGAGTAATAACTGAGGGGTTTTTCTTTTGCTTCTGCTTTGTTTGCACTATTGGGGATCAAACTAAAAGTCTTCCACATGCTAGGCAAGTACTCTACCACTAAGCTACATGCTCAGCCATGAAACTGTTTTTTTGTTTTTGTTTTTTGAGACAGAGTTTCTTTGTAGCTTTGGAGNCTGTCCTGGAACTCACTTTGTAGACAAGGCTGGCCTTGAACTCACAGAGATCCCCCTATCTCTGCCTCCCAAGTGCTGGGATTAAAGGGTGGCACCACCATCGCCTGCCCCAACCCTGAAACTGTTAAAACAATAGTGACTAGAATGGCAAAGAGACTCTGGACCTTTACTTGTGAAGCACACTAGAGGTGCTTTACAAGGGACATGATGGATGGATGATTTCTTTCTTTCTTTCTAGTGTGTGTGTGTGTGTGTGTGTGTGTATGTGTATGTGTGAAACTGGGATTACAGGTGGTTGTGACTTGCCTAATGTGGGCACAGAAACCACACTTGAGTCCTCCACAAGAGCAGCAAGTGCACTCAATCACTGAGCCATCTCTCCACCCCCAGGGATGGATGCCTTATTAAGGCTCTCACTAACACAATCTGTGTGGGTGCTACTAATGGAGGGAAGACTCTGGGGAGTTCTGTAGAGCAGAAGGAGGTGGAGTGTGAGACCTGCCAAGGTTGACTTAAGTCCTGCACGGGTCATGTGTTTGAACACCTTGTCTCCAGCTGATGGCGCTGTTTGGAAGGATGTGGAACTTTTAGGCAGAGGAGGGTCCAGGAGGCTCCTTGGGGAATGCCTTAGGCTGCCCATTTCCTACCTGTTCTCTGCATCCCTGTTGCCATGTCTTTCCTGCCACGATAGACTGTACCCTTCTTTAAGTGATGAGCCAAGAACGTTGTTCCCTCAAGTTGCTGCTTGCCAGGTATCTGGACACAACACCTTCGCCCCACCCCACACCCCACACAGTAAAGCTTGACGTCATGATGGAAGACGACTCTCAAGAGAAGTTCCATCATTGTGAGCTTGAGAAAAAGGCACAAGCTCCAAGAAAAGGGTTAATAGCAGGCTAAAGGACAAAAAGGTCCTCAGAGGAGCTGCAGCTGGAGAGCCGTGGTGGAGGAGGGCCTGCTGCCTCTGAGCGCACAGCCAGAGTGTGAATTGGAGGCAGAAAGTGTGCTGGTTGTGTGTAAGAGCGGTGTGGGATGCTGTACACTTTATCAGAAACTAATCAAAGAAAAGGGCTCTTTCCCTCATCTTCCTTACTCCCTATCCCATCCTTAATCAAAAGAAAAGACAGGATCCTAAGAAGTTGAAGGGGGGGGGGATACAGGAAGGGAGGGGTTGATGAAGAGAAGTGATTTTTACATTTGAAGACAGACTCCTACAGGTGAGACTGGCGGCGAGCGTTTCCAATTACAGGGAAAGGTGAGAATGGCAGAGAAGATATGAAATATCATATTTGTGTTTGTTCTCTACCAAAAATGAGGCTCTTCCTACCCCAAGGACAATTTTCACAGAGAGTAAAACACTCTGTGAGAGACAATGATGTCTCTCTACAGATTCTTGCGAAAGCTCAAATAGGGGTGCACTACCACAGCGGCCCTCACAGAATCCCTGGGCCCCACACCTTCAGGGGGAAAGCCAGCAAGGCCCCCGAGACTCCTTTACTCCGGACTGTGGCATTCACTGCATACCCAATTAAAGCAGACTCCAGTTAGATCAGACCCACAAACACACAGAGAGATGTGTTCATTGGCAAAGCACTGGACCACTGACTGTACCCCCAATACCGTAGTTTCCTTAGCATCAAAACCCCCACAGGTCCTCCACCTTCCGTTTTCTACTCCTTCACTGCAGTCCATGCGTTTTCTCCATGCTTTCTGCTACCGCAGGGAGGCCTTGAGCTGCCTGGAGGTTATCTTTGAGCTGACGTGCCGTTCCCTCTTAAATGACCAGCTTTTGCTCTTCACCCCATCACCTACGTGTCCATGTACAAAAATTCCATCACTCAGATCTATGACCACATAATTGGATTTCAGAATCCACTTTTTCTCTACTCCGACTTCTTGCCCCTCTCTGCCTATCTAAACAATACATTCTCTTTAATTTTTCTGTTTATTTATGTGTCTCTGTGTAACTGTGACATTTGTGCAGGTGCCCAAGGAGGACAGAAGTTGGATCCCTTGACACCNGAGTAACAGGTGGTTGTGAGATGCCCAGAGTGGGTGCTAGGAACCAAGCTTGGGTCCTCTGCAAGAGCAGTATACACTCTTAGCTGTGGAGCCGTCTCTCTGGCCCCCACATGTGGTGATATTTTATTTGTGTCCCCCAATAAAATTTATCTGAGGATCAGAGGAAAAATGGGGCAGCCAGCCACTAGTAGTAAAACAATAGTCATGCAAATTAGCACACGCCCTTAATCCGTTTGGTTCTCTGTGACTCCAAGGTCACATTGGGAACTAGCGGTAGGAGGTGGTGGCACATGCCTTTTATCCCAGCATCAGCCTTAGAGTTCTGGAGGTCCGTGCAGACAGACAGGAAGTGATGTAGCTTGGTGAAGATAGGAAATGAGTTAGCAGAATGGACAGGCATAATAAGCTGGGTTAGACAGGAAGTCGCTCTCTTCGCTTCGCTCTTTGGAAGTAGCGGCAGCGTTGGTGAGGTGAGGCTAGCTGGTGGCTTGCTCCTAATTCCTCTGATCTCTGTCAGATTTTCACCCTTATCTTGTTCTGTGTGTTTATTAATAAGTCTGTTTAGAAATTCGTCTTACACCCACAATTTTGGGGAAATTCACTTCTTTCTGGCGTAGTGTTATTTATTAGATTGTCTGTACTGTGTGTCACTTAACTTTCTGTCTGCTGTGACTAAGTGCCCAGTACCTGGCAAAACACCTAAAGGGGGAAGGATTTGGCTCAAAGGCCCAGAAGTTTCAGTTCATCTTGGCAGGGTACAGCAGAATGCTCACATCATGGTGGCCAGAAAAGAGAAAGAGGAAGAGAGAGGGCAGGGTAGAGAAAGCCTACACCCTGGGCATTCCTCTTAGCCCTCTTTTATTCCATTTGGGCCACTAGAATATGAGGTATTCCCATGCACACTGAGGGTAGATCTTTCCTCAGTTGAACCTCTCTGGAAACGCTCTCACGGACACACCAGAGGTGTGTCCAGGCAGGCTTTCCTAGTCTCCCTGGTGCTTCTCACTTCAATAGAATTGACAACTAGGATTCAATATTTCATATTATATTGCTCATTTAAGTGTTGAGTTGAGTGACAGTCAGTACATTAACAGTATTGAGTAACCACCATCATTANTTACTGAACATGTCCACCAACCCTCAAAGAAGCCTTAATACCAATAGCTTTCCTCTCCTTTCTTGTCCATGCCTTCCTCCCCTCCCCCACTTCATCCCTAAGGTCACGCCTGTCTGGTCTCTGGATGATGCACCTTGTCTTAGTCAGTGTTCTATTGCTGTGAAGAGACACCATGATCATGGCAATTTTCATTAAAGAAAGCATTTAATTGGGGCTTGCTTACAGTTTCAGAGGTTCAGTCTATTATCCTCGTGGTGGGGAACATGGCAGCATACAGGCAGACATGGTAGCTGAGAGTGTCACTCCCTAATGACCAAGCTTTCAAATATGTGAGCCGATGGGAACCATTCCTATTTAGTCACCATATACCTATCTGGGACCTTTCACATATGATGTCATAGACTCTGTGTTCCTGGCTGGCTACTTTCATTCACTTGGTTTTTGAAGTTCACTCATGTTTTAGCATGTGGATTTGATATTTTCCCGACTGTTGTGACAGAGTACCCAAAAAAGCAACCTGGGAAAGGAAGAGAGTCCTTTGGCTAACAGTTTGAGGGTGTAGCTCATGGCTGGGATGGCGCAGTAGCAGGAGGGGGTGCAGTAGCAGGAGGGAGCACAGTAGCAGGAGACAAGAAGCAGAGAGCCAGACAAGAATACTGGCGCTCAGTTTGCTTTCCTGTCTACTGGTGAATCTTCCTCTCTGTTAATCCTCTTTGGAAACATCCTCACAAACACGCCCAGCAGTGTGTCTCCTAGGTGATTCTAAATTCAGCCAAATTNACAATCAAAACNCCATTATAGTATGCATCAGTATCACCTTCATTTTTATTGCTGAATAATATTCCCCTATGTGAATATGCCACATTTTGTTTATCTGTTCATCAGCTGGTGGGCATCTGGGTGATGTCCACCTTTTGACTGCTAAGAATATTACTGCTTAAGTACTCAGGTTCATGTTTCATATGTACATGTAACTTTATTTCTCTTATGCACAATTGTTGGGTCAGATAATAATGTGACATTTTGTTGTTCTTAATTTTTGTATGTCAATGCATCACATGCATACGTGGTGCCCACGGAAGTCAGAATCAGCAATACCTGGAACTGGGGCTACAGGAAGGTTGTGAGCCAGCGTTCNGGTGCTGGGAACTGAGCCTACATCCTCTACAAAAACAAAGGCTCTTAACCACCATCTCTCCAGTACTAATTCCAGCCTTAATACATAGAGAAACCACCCAGTCCCTTTCCAAAGTGGCTGCATCTTTTCACATCCCCCAAGTAGGTGCAAGGATTATAGTTTTCCTACATACTTGCCACCTTTTTGCTATTTTCTAAGACTCACTTTTAGTGAGATACACAAATAAGTCGTTTTGCCAATCTTTCATTCTAGTCAACACCTGCCTCCTATGTGTGTGTGTGTGTGTGTGTGTGTGTTTGCCTTATTTAATCTTTATAATATATACACATGTATTCTATATAATTTATCTTGTTTAATATTTATAATACCTTGAGAAGAAAATATCATTTTCCTTATTTCACAAATGAAGTGACCAAGGATTGGAAGTTGTCAGGGACACAATAAATAAACAAAAAGCAATCTTAGGGCAACAGCTCATCCCTCTGTCTTCTTCCAAAGCCCGGTTTCAGGTACCACCCAGGGCCCTCACAATGCCTTTGCAAGCAGAAGTATTAGAAAATGTGTCAGGATATTTTTTTCCTTTTTAAAGTTGAATTATACTATTTCCTGTGTGAGAGAAAGAACGTGTGTATTCATGGGAGGCAGGGTGCGGCTCTGGGTGTGAGTGCACTCGTCTGCGCACATGTGGAGGCAGAGGAGGATGTCAGGTGCCCTGCTCCATCACTCCCTGCTTTATTCCTTTGAGACAGGGTCTCTCACTAAACCCAGAGCTGTGCTGGGCCTTAGCAAGCCCAAGTGATTTTTCTGCCTCTGCTCCTGCCCAGCCCCAGTTCATGCCTGTGTGGGGTTACAGGCACATGAATGACTATATCAGCTCTTAATAGGCGTTGGGATCCACACTCTGGTGCTCACACCTGTGCTTGCACAGCAAGTACTCGTACCCACTGAACTATCCCCCCAGCCCTTACATGAGTACTTTATAAGACAAAAATCTCACTGTGTAGCCCAGGATGGCCTCACTATCCTGCTGCTTCTACCTCCTGGGTACTGGGTTTCCAGGCATGTGCCACCACCCAGCTATACAACTTAGTATCCATTCATCCACCTGTGACACTCCGATGTGTACACTTATCTATAGCACTTCTGTGAACACAGTGTACAAACATACAACTGAGTCTCTGCCTCCAACTTTTCTNAGTGGGGCCTTNGGTCTCAAGATTCATTCTCAGGACTTTGGAAACCTAGAGCAAAGCCTCNACATGCCAGATCATGACACCACCAAATGATGATGACATACAGTCTTCTCTTCTCAGATCCTTAGCAGCCCTGGTCTTGTCTGCCCTGTCCAGTTGCTCTCTTGATGACTCCTTTCCCTATATCATCCATTCTCTCATCTATTCAGTCAGTTNATTCCTTCAAGTCACATATTGGGCAGCAGCTGCTTGCTGAGCTTTATGTTAGATACTGAGACCCTTGTGAGACAAGGCAGACATTGTTCCTACCTTATGGAAGCAAAGGATAATCAAATCCCACAACTGCACAGGCATCAGCTGATGTCTAGTTTAAAGGCAAAGACTAGCCAACTGTGATAGCTGACTATAATAGAGAGCTCTGAGCTGGTCCCAAGGGGAGGGAAAGAAAGATGAAGAGGAATTAGACAGGGGAAGGGCAAGATCATTTTGTATTCAGGTAATACCTCTTGTGCAAAGGCCCTGGGGCAGTGAGTAAGTTAAGTCGGAAAAGCTCTACAGCAGAAAAGGCAATCCAGAGCAGGGGTACTAACCTCCTGAGGGTGCAGAAAGAGATAGGCAAGACCAAGCAAAGACTTGAGAGTCTTTGGAGATCTGTTATTTAGCATCAGGCTGCTAAGGTCCAGGTCCCACCTATGAACACTTGGAGTCTATGTCCTCAGCAACCATAGGAAGCTACTGTCTCTGCCTCTGCACTGTGGTGACATCTCTCCTGTGTGCGAAGGGAAACTTGACTCCTCTACAAAACATGAATGGAACATGGGCCTAATGTGTGACAGGCTCNCNTTCTATATTGGAATTCAGTGGCGTGTATGCAGATTCTTTTTGGGCTTTCTTCAATTTCTCACTATTAGACTGTCTTCCCACAGATGAGCACTGAGAATCTTATGTCAGTATGGTCCTTTGTCGACCATCAAGGACGTTTGGAATTAAACAAGCCACGGGTAATCAATTCGGATGCTTTAGGCTATGAGACCACCCGTGGGGCTTCAGAGAGATATTTCCTGTTGTATATAAAATATACAATTGGCTTTGTGTGCCGCTGGGACTTCTCCCCACTCTGCCCTGACGGATGGCATTGTGGCCTCTGCCAGAGGCAAGTTACCTGACTCCCCAGAGCAGGGTCCAATTCAGCTTTGGGAATCTTAGATTCATTAAGAAATAATAGGGTTTGTTTTCATTTGTGGGAGCAATTTCCTTTTTCTTCTTCAGGAAGAAATGTATAGCCGTGTGTGGAACTGAGAGGGAATTGCACAGAAAGAGACTGGACAGAGAAAAGTGGGACAGTCTTCCAGCTTTAAAGGAATAAACTTGGACACTCTCCTCCCCAGACTTTCAAGTGCTTTCAACATCTGAAGTATAACTAGGCAGAGAATAGAAAGCCTTCGTCTTACACTAAGTGCGGGTTGAACTGAAGCTGGAGTTGGGGAGAGTAGTTACAAAAGCAAAGTGCCTGCACTTTCCTTGGGACGGGGCGATGTCTTGTGAACACAGCTTGCCTGGGGGAGGCAGTAGTTGCAGTCCCATTAGGGTTTCCTAGTCTAATTAGGAAACATACACAGCCAAGCTTCTCACAAATTAAGAGCCAGCTAATTAGGTTGTGAAGATCTTCCTCTAGAACTTGCTTTGGTTGGGAAACACCTTCCTTTTATTTGTTATGAAGAGGGCANGAAAGAAAGTGACAAAGAGGAGCAGAGCAGGAGTAAAGAGAGGAAGGAAGCAAGAGAGGGGAGGACGGAGGAGGGAGAGGAAGGAGAGAAGGAAGGAGGGAGGGAGCAAGGAAGGGAGGAAAAATGGAGGGAAGGAAATAAATAGAGAAAAAAGAAAAAGAGGGAGGGAGGGGAGGAAGAAGTGGGAAGGAAAGAAAAGAAAATGAGAGGGAGAAAGGCATGAGGAAGGAAGCAGCAGGACGAATGAATGGGCCAGCTGACGATTCCTTGTGTGCCCCAGTCCTCTCTCTGTTCACTCAGCTTCAAGGCATCCTGGTTGGACCCTGTGATTCCATCCAGTCACAGGGTTTGGGATTCAGCATAGCTTGTCCAGGGATTTATTAGCATGGTTACCCTGGGNATCTTCCTATTCTTCTCCTATCTGCCTGCCTTCCTGCCCCCTTCCCTCCAGAGAGCAAAAAACTCAACCCTACCATGAATAGCTCGTTACTTATCCTTCATGGAAAAGCCACCACTTTCCTGCTCATGAACAGGACAAAGGTCTTACTGGGGTTCCCAAGGACAGCTGTTTCTTACTGCATGAAGAGCACGCAATTCCAGAGAAAGGGGCTTTGTCCACAGAGAGATTGGTGCAACGCAACTGGACAAGGCGAAGTCTCCTCGGAACAGAAAAGAGGCAAAAAGGAATCTCCCCCTCCTGGCTACAGTTCCTGACTGGATTTCCCTTTCTTACTTGACGGCTAGTGTGGTGCAGAGTTAATTATTTGAAAACTTGTGTTGACCGATTTAACTTCAGTGTGGTTGCTCTAAGTGACTATTTGCTCTCTGGAAAGCCAAAGAGAGATGCAGAAGAGACACTNGAAAGCCAGGTGATTGGGTGTGGGCTGACAAGATGTCCGTGTGGGCAGCCCTCTTCTTAGAGTCCGATGCCTCTTCCTCAAGCTGTAGGACTTAGTGAGAGTCACTTTTTTCCCTCACTCATTTCCCACACAATGGGGATAAGAACCCTGAAGGAAGTGCACCCTAAAGTCCTGGAGGTGAGGTGAGATTACCTCGGTGATAATGACTTCTCATTGTCTCTCTCTAATAAAGAAAGTCATAAACAAAGAGAGTTATAATAATAGATATAATAAGCAGAACTGAGTGAATGTCAGAGCCAGTTCAAATACAGACTGTGATCTGGATCGAGACTCATTGAGAGTAAACACAATTTCTAAAGCCATGCTTGTCGCTGCCATCTTCATCCTCTCCTCTCCAGAGGTAAGAACCTTTGACGTCCAACAGCCCAGGGAAGGGAGCAGTGATTCATATAGTCACTACCACTCAGCCATGGTTCTGGTCCGCCTAATGCAGAAAAGAAGCCAGATGGTTGAGTGTGTGCTATCCCTTAAGTTGACAAGTATCTCTTAAATATTTTAGTAAGTTTCTACCGTAGGCTGGTTCTTCCTAGAAGCCTCAGCCCTTTGGGTTTGTTTGACCTCCTTCTTTCCTTTGCCCTTCCTTCATTTCTTACTTCTTCCCTCCTTCCCTCCCTTTTCTGTATTTTTTGGGGAAGGAGGCATAGATGGGAGAGACAGGGCCTCCTGTAGCCCAGGCTGGCCTAGAATGATCTTGAATTTCTGATCCTCCTCCCTCTGTCTCCTGAGTACTGGAATTACAAGCACACTAGACTGGAGAACTTTTTTTTTAAGATTTATTATTTTAATTTATGTATATCTGTGTGTCTGTGTGAGTGTATGCCACAAGTTCATGGTTGCCTTTGGAGGCTAGAAGAGGGCATCTCATTCCCTAGAGCTGGGTTACAGATGTATGAGCCACCAACATGGGTGCTGGGAACCAAACTAAGGTCCTCTTGAAGAGCAGTAGATGCTCTTAACCACAGAACGATCTCTACCGCCCTGTTTGTGAGATAGGGTCTCCGCCTGGCCTTGAACCCACTACATAGCCAAGGATAGCCTTGAACTCCTGACTCTTGGCCTCTGCATCCAAAGTTGGAATTATAGAAATGTTCTACTATACCCAGCAAGTATCAGGATTATAACAATAGTCTACCAAAATCTTCAGATGCAAAACAATCAAATAAAATAAAAGGTTAATGATTTACTATCATCTTATAAGCCATTCACGAAGGCTCTAGAAATACGTAGGCAGACTTGTGTTTTCTCAGTAGGAATTGCAGCATGCTTAGTACAATAGATTTTTTTCTTTCCTTTTGAAAAAATTAAGAAATCAATTATCTACAGACTAACCTTGGAGGGACAGGCTGAGGGCTGTGTTTTAGAATTTCCTATCTGCCTTTCAGAACCAGATGGTCTATATGCAGTGTGGTTCCTACCATCACTCCAAATAGTTTCTTCTGGCTGTTATGGATGGTCTTATTAACAATTGTGCTAGAACCATTTAAAAAGTCCCATGGACCTGCTGCCCCATGCTCATTTTAACTAATCAGGCTTANACTCTTAGCCCCATAGAAATATTTTTTCTCTTCACTTTAAAGAAACTACATAGAGTCTTGCTTCCATTAGTGATTATTATTATTATTATTGTTATTATTATTATTATTATTAAAATTCTTACTTCAGCTTGGAGAGTAATCCATTTATTTCTTATATAATTATTACATTTTAACCAAACAGTTTGTGTGTACATGAGCACACATGTGTGTGTGTTTTAAACTAGAGTACATTTGCCATTTTTTTAAATAAATTGTGTTTTTAACCTTAGCATGATTCCATTGGATAAGTTTTACAGTTTTTTTTTTTCCAGGGGTGGAGCGTGGAGAGGTTTTTTAAAAATTGAAATATGACATCCATATCATTAGGGTTTTAAAGTTAGTAATATGCTTAAGGCAGATTTTTTATGGTTAGCAAATCTGAGAGGTTCTGACACCACAGGGCGCAGGCGGAGATAACTTACATAAATGTATATGGTCCCCCGAGGGGCCACAATTGTATTGCGGGGTTTCTCATGAACAGCCTAGCTTCAGTGGAACAGCCAAGCAAAGCTAAGTGGTTCTGAGCCGGATGAGCTGTCCATGAGCCGAATTATGGGCAAATGGAAGTAGCCTGGATGGCGGCCCGTTCCTATGAGGCGCTGAAACAGGAAAGCGTATGCATCTAATGAAATGCTTATCTTATTAAAAAGGTTTCTTTTAAAACAGCCACTGCATAACTTGAAAATGGATACCCTAACAGATTACCCGGCACAACTGGAACATGATGAGGTCTAAAGGTTAGGAAAGGAAATATCCATAAACCCGGAGGGGGAACACAGGTGATGCGACTGATGATGGGACACCTTAGAAACTGGAAATCAGCTCCAAAGTTCATGTCTTCCTATTTTCAAAACTGGATTGTCTTTTCTTCTCTTTCTTTCTTTTGTAAGGGGCTTTGTAATTCCTGAAAGGCAAAAGCAAATAATTATGAAGAAAGAAGTTGTGAAAGAATTCTAGTCAAGTCTTGCTTTTTACTCAGTTANACAAAATGCTTAATTAATTGTTTCATGTGCATAAGGCAGTCTTGTCAGAATGAAGTATGCTCAAAGGAACAGACAGGAAGTGTGCTCGCTAGGAGGCAGCATCATAAAAATAGGATCCTCTCACCCCCCCCACACACCTCCACCCTGCATCCCTGCTCTTGGTTTGTTGAATAGGTCTTGGTACACGGTCTAGGCTGATCTCAAATCCACAATCCCTCTATCTCAGCTTCCTGAGTGCTACAATTACAGGTGTGTGCCACCGTGACTGCCATGTATATTTCCTCATGGCTAGGATTACCTCCAGGTGAGGGGATTTCATTCATTCTTCATTGTTTTTCATATGAAAAAAATAAAAGATCATCATGACCTTGAGATGCCATAATAACTCGACAAAGACAATTCTTCCTGTGTGCTTTTAATTTAAACCGTAGGACTTGGCTGGGGACAGTGTTAATTACTGAACAACTTCTAGAAGCCACCATAATGATTGCTGTCATTGACTGAGGGAGTACAAGCTGCTTACAGTTTTGAATAATTTCTACATGTTAATCCCACTTCAACTCAACCCTTCTAATAGAATTTTCATCATGTTTCTAAGTTTTATATTTATAGATACATTATATTTGTATTTTATGGCTAAAGAAGCTAAGGCTCTTTCTTGACAAGTTAAGGTGGCAGAGTTATAGTTGTAACTTAGAGTCATGAAACTTATTTTCAAATATTTATTAAAAATAAGTGATTCTTGGGCAAAGACTTCTATTTTTAAGTTGTTTTACCTTTATGTGTGTATATATGCATATATGTGTAACATGTGTGTGCTATAGTGTGGAGGTCAGAAGACAACCTGGAGGTGTCAGTTCTCTTCTACAATGTGAGTCCTAGGGATCAAACGTGGGCATCAAAATACCCTTCATCTGCTCAACCATCTCACTGGTCCCCACAAAGAATTTTTAAAGCCGGTGAAAGATACACATCCTTTTATTCATCATAGTACTACATAATCTCCTTCCTCCCTCCTTCCCTCCCTTCCTTCCTTCCTTCCTTCCTTCCTTCCTTCCTTCCTTCCTTCCTTCCTTCCTTCCTTCCTTCCTTCCTATCTATCTATCTATCATCTATCTATCTATCTATCTATCTATCTATCTATCTATCTATCTATCTATCATCTATCTAAAGACAGGGTCTCTCTATATAGCCCTAGGTGTCCTAGAACTCACTATGTAGGCCCTGTCTCTTATACACATCTAGATGTGTATAAGAGACAGGTATATATGACATCATGCTTGGCTTTTGCAGTGCTGGGAATGAAACCTAAGGCCCTGTGCACGCTAGTTAAGCACTCTACCACTGAGCCACCTTCATCCCCAGCCTCCTCTTTTGTTTTTCAGACAAGGCTTGCTATATAGGCAGGCTAGCCTCAAACTCTGGGCAAGCCTCCTGCCTCAGCCTCCCAAGTGCTGGGATTGCAGGTACATGACACCTTCCCTGACTATACATGTGCCTTGTGATCCACATATTTTCCCATTAAATACAACTGCTACAATTGGTAGTGTGACCCTGATTGCATGTGATTTTTTTCTTGCGTTATCTGTATTGCTTTATAATGAATGTGTTCACATTGGGAAGCCAGAGAAGGATCTCTGACAAAAGACTACATTGATTTAAGGGCCTCTGTAGGAAGACTTGGTGTGTGTCAGAATCACACACCAGTGGAAAATGACACCCATCAGTGGACTTGCAAGTGACAGAAGATCCGCCTTGTCATAGAGAAGATATCACCAACCCGTGCATAACATCCACAGAGAAGCAGAAAGCTATGATGCTTTGCAAAGGCTAATTATAAACAGGTGGTGGCTGGGGCCAAACTCCAGGAATCACAAACGCATTCTGTTCAGTTCATTAATGCTTCCATTCAACTCCGGGAAAAATGCACATTCCACAGCATTACAGGGAGTTTCAGGTTGGCTGATAAAAAACAGGTGATTTCCGACCCCCAACCCCTAACTGACAGCAGGATAAAATAAAACAGCATAATTGCCCTTCCTGTGTGGCAGGACCTCTCGTGGTGTCACAGGTGGAGGCTGAGGAGCCATAACAGCAAGATCTTCTTCCAGAGACCACGCCAGTGAGAAAGGCTGGCCATGCAGCCTCAGCTAGTGAGGTCTCAGCACAGCCAGGTTGAACCCAAGTTCCAAGGTCTGTTTGTATTTCTTAGTATGAAGTGCAGCTGATCTGTTCAATTCCATCTGGGTGTCGGGCTGCTTCATTGGAGGGCTCTTCAATTTCACATTTCATCTCAGCAACTAATGTCCACATCTTGTCAAATCGCCACCAAGAAGGCACCTCAGGGCTGCCCTGGACAAAACTGTGATGTTCTGTGGGAACTTGCGATTTGCGGGTTCAGTGACTACGATGCGACCAAATGATCTGCCCCACAGTGACACTGGAAAGAGGGAAGCACACACTCCTGAGAGGACATGTTATTTTCTCTTTCACAACCATCATCATGTTCAACTTTTTCAGCCAAGCTCCTGGCTGTGATTCAAAATATCCCCCCCACCTTTTCTTAATGCCTTACAACACTAGTAGAACTTGTTTTGACTCTGAAGTCTTGGAATATTCACGGAAAGGGCTGAGTTTGTATCCTCGCTGGCTTTTTTCTTTGAATTTTTTATTTTGTTTTATTTTGTTTTGTGTTTTGAGGCAGTCCAGGCTGGTCACAAACTCACAGCAGTCCTCTAGTCTTCGGTCTTGGCTTCTTGAGCACTAGCATTACAGAGGTGTGCACCAACACCCTGGCTGTTTACAGGTGTGCACCAACACCCTGGCTGTTTACAGGTGTGCACCAACACCCTGGCTGTTTACAGGTGTGC
>LZPO01117089.1:72695-118534 GCA_001675575.1 Neotoma lepida
TTATTTATTTATTTATTTATTTTTCCCTTCCCTTTTCTCCCGGGCTGAGCCCTTTTGTGAGCGGCTGCGGGTGCCGAGAGCCGGCCCGCGTGCAACCCGGGGTGATCCAGATTCGTCGCCTCCGCCCACTCCGGCGCCTTTAAAGCCCTTTCCCATCCCCTCCCATTTCCCCTCCCCCCTCCCGGGGTGCAAATGTTTCATTTATTTTTAAAAAGCGCCGGTTCTTCTTCCTCCCCACCTCCTCCCGGGTTAGAGAGCTAGGATTAAGAAGTCTCCTTGGGAGGCGGGCGCGGGTTGGGGGCGCCGGGGTAGGGGAAGGCTGCGGTCGCCGCAGGTAACGGCGGTGGCTTTTGGCGTTCGCCCCCTCTCCTGGAGCCAGCANCGCGGAGTCCGGAGCCGCCGTCCTTCCCTCCTCCTTTTCTGGCGGCCACTGTTCCCTTAAAGGGACAGAGTTTCCTAGTCGCCACCGGTGTGCGCGGTCGGAACCGGCGCTCTAGGGCTCAGAGGTGGGAGGAAGGGAGGCAGTTTGGCTCCTTTCTGACCTCTTTCCTCCCCACCCCCCAGCCTGCCTCCTCTCTTGATGGAAATGTGGAGTGCGCTTCCTCTCCTGCCCCCAAGAGGGACCTGGCTGGAAAATAAAAGAGTCCTCACCTTCTGGAAAAAAGAACGGGGCGGGTGACGCGTTGTGGTGAATTGCTTCCAAAGTGAGGTGGAGCCCCTGAACGTCCAAGAAGGGGAGGGCGAACCTGTGGTGCGGGGACTCCTTACCTGGACGCCGGCCTGGCACAGGCGTCCCGCATACAGCAACTTCCTAGCGATCGCCGGCCGACAGGGATCGCCTTTGTGCTTTCCAACACTTAGGCTGTCGTGGAAATGATTTTCCAGTGTCAACACGTTTTCACCGTCACTGTGCTTCGGGGCCGGCTGGGCCGGAGCGGACTAAGTTAGCAAAGTTATGATGGGGCGGTCGGCTTTGTACGTGGAGAATCTCACGCGGGAACTGTCCGGGACCCTCTTGGCTCTGGCTTCCTGGCTAAGAGGGACACTGCAGTAGGCAAAAGTAATTTGGTACAAATATTGTACAAATATTATACTACCGTTTAGACCATAGGACTGCCTGCCTTCAAGCAAATCTTTGCCCACCCCCTCCTGTGGTGTGTGTGTGTGTGTGTGTGTGTGTGTGTGTGGTGTGCCCTTGGTGGCACTCAGGGAGACACAATGGTTTAGCATACTCATTCTTTAAGAAACGTTTGCCTTCTGTTTTCAATCAACTAAGCTGGCAGCCAGAGATACAAGTTTATTTGAGAATACCCTCTGGGTACCAAGCATGCTTGGATTGTTTTAGCAAATTAAAAATGAGCAAAATGCTTTTACCTTCTCAGCAGTAGACTCCTTAAGAGACCTCCTGTTTCGTGTGTTATGTGTGTGCGTTCCGGGGGAAGCGTTTTCTGTGTGTATCTCAAATGTTTTTAATGTGGGAAAGAAGAAAATAAAGGATTTTTAAAGGCTGAGACTGATGCCATGGAATAATTCATTAAATCTGAGCTGACATCAAGGAATTTACCTGCCTGTATGGGAAGCTGTGCGAGCTAATAGCCAGCCGGCTTGGCGAATTTTAAATAGCAGTGAGTCAGTCCATTTGTCTCGGGGATAATGGGCAAGACGCCGATTTACTCCTCGTGTTTAGATTTTGGTGGCATGTGGCTTTGGAGAAGGGACTGGCTGTGTGGGAGTCACTCTGCTGCAGATTGAGAAGAGCTGTTGGCGACTGAAAGGATGGCAGTAGGTTAAGTGTTTACTAATGAGGTGACAAAGGTGACCCTGGAACTTTAAAACTCCAGATCGCAGAGAAAACTTCATGGGATGGGGCTTTTGTGTATAAGGAAAATGTAACTGACAAGGCAAAAGTGCCGTAGGTTTCCTGTGAAGAAATCTCTAGATGCATTAAGTATGAATGATAGTTGGAGGGAAATCTCCCACCACAGCATGCAAAATGACTGCAGTGGTTTTTGCTCTATTAATTATGCCCGGAGCACAATATAAACTCCCCGAACACACACTAGAGGTCTCTCTTCTAGCTGTACAATTGTTGGATTTGTGATTCTTTGCCAGACCTTCTATAGTAAGGGTGCTCAGTAAAGGCCTGTTTCATAAGTAATTTTGTCTTCCTGGTTATTCTCCATATTCTGATAGGGGGCATTTATTTGGGGAAGAGTATTCAGTAATTACTGCTCGTTTCATGCTACCCAAACATTTGGAAAGTAACTACAGTAAGAAAGACTTCTATTGACTGGTGAAAATGTACTGGTCAGTTTGCATTGAATCCTGCATTTAGGCTTACCTACACCAAATTANTTACCCAAAGCAATTTCTTTTAAAATGCAATCATAAAAAGTGAAAGTTTTATTCGTTGGAGAGTGTTCTGAAATTAAACTTCCGTTTGACTCCACATTTAGCAAATAACACTTGTACAAATGCTTTCTGGTCTTGACATTTCTAAACTCAATGTGATGACTACAGCATCCGGAAATATGCTTTTTGCTCAGATCTCCCCTTTGTGTCCCTATTGAGTCCAAACAAGGCTTTTTAAAAGTTGCTTTTTAAACTGCATTTTCTGAACTTTTTTTCAACTATAATTTATCATTTTCCAATAAACAAAACATTTATCTATCCTCGAGATGAAACACCTTGGGAATACGAACTTTTGGCTGTGTGTGCTTATTTTGAGAGCTTCCTTGTGCAGGCTTCAGGAACAATTGGACTTCCCTGAAAACAGTAACAGCTCCCTGACTTCTCTCTCATTCATAAAAATGTACTAGACGTAACCAGTGCTTTGCTTTTGAAGAGTTTGGTTTGAGAGCTCTGTGAAGAGTAAGATGAGATTGTCTTTAAGAATCATTTTCTGAAGCCTGTTCTCATTAGGCTCATCCATTCATTCAACCAATATTTACTTGTTCTGGCTGTACAGGAAACTGCCCGTTTGATGCTGGAGACACTATGGTGGGGAAGGCATCCAGAGCCATGATTGCCTGATCACAGAGACAGGCATTAACTGAATAACTCAAGAGCTGACAGAGATCAGTGCTTTGGAAGAAAAGGGAAACTTTAGTAGGATGAACCAAGAGGGGCAGAATGGCCAAGGCTAGGGTCAGATTTCCAGAGAAAGCTCTAGAAACTGAGATCTAACTGTTGGAGAGGCAGGTGGAAGAGCTGGGCTGCAGGACGGAGCCCTGGTTTTAACCCTCAGAGAAACACCAAGAAGTAGGTGGGTGAGAAAGACGGGGAGAGGCATGGTGAGGTGTGTGCACTGAAAGGACAATTCTGGAAGCACATAGGCAGATGATTAGACAGCCCAAGGTGGGTGACATGTAACCCTTGAATTGGCTATTACAGTGGATTAGGCAAGAGCAGATGTAGCTAGTGGCAGGAGAAGCAGTGATGGAAGAATTTGAGATCCACTTAGAAGGCAAACAATGCAGAACCCAGGGAAAGGTTGGTTATGGGTCACCAGGAAGAGAGAAGTGTTGAGTGTCAAGGTTTGGGGCATGTTGTGGCTTGACTGTGAAATGTCCTCCAAATAGATGGCAGCTGGTGCTGCAGATTTGGACGGTTATGGAAGCTTTAGGAGGTAAAGCCTTGCTTAAGGAAGTAGGTCACTGAGGATGGGCTCTGAACTTCATATCCTGGCCCTGCTTCCTGTCCACTCTCTGCTAGCAGTTCAAGAAAGATGTAAGGGTGTGCGGAGTCCTTGGGCATACCCCTGCCACCATAAAGCCATTGCTGCCATGNCTTTCCCTCCAAGATGGACTGGACCCCTCAAACTGTAAGCTTAAACAAACCTTTATTCCCTTAAGTAATACTCCTATGTATTCATTCGGTTACAGCAAGAAAAGTAAGGAATACAGGGCCTGCTAATGAAATAGATGATGGTGTTTGGTAGGTGGAGTTTGGTAATGAGAAGCCTCAGTCACATCCAGTGTGTCTGAATTCACAAAGGCAGCCAAGGCATCTGGTCTGGTCATTCTTCAGCTGCTCCATTTGTTCCACATCCTGTGCAGTGTCTGCAGTCCATCAGGCCCTCCTCTGCCTGCCCTTCACATCCTGTTCTCCAAGCCCCCGTTTTCTTTGTGAGCTGCCCTGTGAGGTCTGTTTAACTAGCTCCTGATAAGCTGGGAGTCACCATTGAGAGAGGCTTGTGTTTAACCCACTGGAACAAAATCAAGTCTGTGTCTTATAACACACGTTGTGGTGTAGCGACTGGCAAGCTGCCCATGCTTCTATGAAGAACCCTGCACCCATGCCCCTGTACGTCAGTCTAATTCAGTTCATTGGGTCATTTAACATGACATGAGGGGGGAGGACAGGGTGGGAAGAGGAGTGGGATGGGCAGGAGTTGGGGAACAAGGGAAGGAAATGGGGTGAATGGAATACATTGTGTACATGTATGAAATCTGTTATGGTGCATAATAAATTTATCCTAGTAATTTTTAAAAATATTAAGGCATTAATTACTAGAAAAAGTAATTCTTTGGTGGCTGGAGAGATGGCTCAATGGTTAAGACTGCTTACTGCTCTTGCAGAGGACCTGGGTTTGGTTTCCAGCACCCACATGTTGGCTCACAATGGCATACAATGTCTAGCTTCTGTGAGCTCCTGCATTGCATGCAGTGCACATAAAATATAGAAGGCAAGGCACACACACACACACACACACACACACACACATAAGTAAAATAAATGAATAAATATTTTTTTAAAAATTAACTGTTCACCTCTGCCTTTTAAAGTCATTTACATACAAATAATATAATCATTGCATGTCACTCAAAAGAAAGACTTNTAATGACATAAATAACTCTTAGATCGTCTCCTGCTTAGATAGATTTTTGTGCATCTGTCCTTTGTATAGGTGACTGTCTTAGTCAGTGTTCTATTGCTATGAAGAGACACCATGACCATGGCAACTCTCATAAAAGAAAGCATTTAACTGGGGCTTGCTCACTGTTTCAGAAGTTTAGTCCATTATCAGCATGGCGGGAAGCATGGAGGCACACAGACAGACATGGTGCTGGAGAGGAGCAGAGAATTTTAAAATCTGGATCCAGAGGTGGCAGGAAGAGACACGGCCTGGCTTGGGCTTCTGAAACCCTAAAGCCCACCCCCAGTGACACACTTCCTCCAACAAGCCCGCACCTACTCCAACAAGGTGACACCTCCTAATCCCTGTCCAGCAGTACCACTCCCTAATGACCAAGCATTCAAAGCTATGAGCCTATGGGGACCATTCCTGCCACCACAGTGACTTTTATGTTGCTGTGACGAAATATCCNAGAGAAGCAATTAGGAGAAGAGACGTTCATCTCGGTTCTTGGTTTCAGAAGGTTTCAACTTAGGACGAGAAAGACATGGTAGAGTGCTTCAGTAGAGATGTTCGGTTCTGGCGGCAGGCTCTTGTGGGGGCTAATCAAGAAGTATAGAAATCGGGACTTGGGCCACCCTAGTAAGCCATTTCTACCACCTAGAANCACCTCCTAAACAATCCACAGACCCTTAAAATACCTTCATCCACTGGAGAACTAACATCCAGACCACGAGCCAGTTGGGGGACATTTTAAATTCAAACCATAGTGATCCCTAGGGCATCTGGAACTTTCTCTACTGACCCNTGGCTAGCCTGGTCTCCATGCAACCTTTTCATATTTCTATAGAAGTGAACATTTTGGTGCTTCTGATATGTGATATTGGTTTCTTCTTTTAATTTGTTCTTATTTCTCCAAAACTAATTCCTTGATGTCTAGATTCCCAAAAATATAGAACAGCTAGGAAATCATTTTGTCCAGTATGTTATTCACCACCAAAGCAGCACTTAATTGCTGACTGTTGGTTAGTTTTTAAATAATCTAGAATTGGNCACTATGTGGTTTTGCTTTCAACATCAAAATTTATTAGGAAGGGAATTTCCACTAAAGAAGTCTCCCACAGATCTTTNATAATAGTATGTGCCTTTTCTGGTTGTATTTCTTCCAGAAAATTCCAGGCTGGGTCTCCTTCCAGAAAATTCAGGCTTCAGTGATTTCCAGGAAACAATGTGAATACCATTCTCTTTGTGGGAGTTTGATACACAACTGGATTCCCTAAGATATTTTTTCATGATGGTTCTCATGCAGGTAGCCTTGGAGCACGAGCTCTAATTAGATAAATATCCATCGGTTCAACCATATCACCTGTAGTTCCAACTCCAGCCTGCCTTGTGTGGTTGCTGAGAGTACATACAGCATCAGATACCCCAATGCACACCCTATTGAAGGAGCCACCCCAATTCTGGCTGCTTACCCCTCTGTGTGCTTGAGCCCCACTGTGTCTGGGCTGCATGAGTGCCCAGACACTGGGAATGTCCATGGCTAAGAGGGGCAAATCCNCCATACCTCGCTGAACCCCTCAGATAACACTAATTACAAAGGTTATATGTGTTAAGTCTGGGGTCGTGGCAGAGCAGGGACTCTAAGCCAGTAGACCACTAAGCCAGTGTCAGGTGGTAAGTATTAATGGTAAACTCAGAGTCGCCAATAATGTGTTGGTAATGAACTAAGGGAAAGAAATTATTAAGCTTCCCCTTGGTGTAATTTAACCAGGTTAGTGAGGCTAACTTTTTGAATTCTTTCTCTCCCTGTCTCTTCAGTCATTCCTGTCTGTTTGTTGTATGAGTCTGAATCTGAGCCTGCCCGAAAGGTGTCTTGTCTGTCCCTCTGTCTTTCTGTCTGTCTGTCTCTCTCTGTCTGTCTGTCTCTCTCTCTTTCTGTCTCTCTCTCTGTGTCTCTCTCTCTCTCTCTGTGGGTGTGGGGGGTGTGTCCGTCCTTGCATGTCTGTGTCTGTTCCTCCCTTGCTCTGTGTTTACCTAACAGGACACGAAGCACCACATTGGGAAGGAAACTCTAACAGAGTTTCACAAGTCACTGGCTCTAGCTGACCTCATTATCAAACAAACCAGCACTGTCCAGCACTATTCGAACATTGTTTCCAGCATTTGTGGGGAGTCTCGTTTGATAAGGCTGCTTTTAGCCTGTTTTCTGTTTCCACCATTCATTATCATAACACACACACACACACACACACACACACTGCTCTTGGGTCTGGGCACGGAAGAGTACATAACTTAAGAGTATAGCTATGTATTAGCTTAGGTTATAAAAGTTGATTATATGGGAAATCCAATGCAAGTAAGGCTGGTTTTTACATTGTTCTCCTAAAAGCAGGTTAAATAAACAAGCTTAGTATACAATAGAATAGCAGTCTTAAGTCTTAAGTGGCTTTAAGGTATATTATTAACTCTGGCTATGGGGTCCAGGGAAAGTCTCAGTCCCTTTGGATGTAACAGGTATTTTCATAATAATGTATCACCACAGCCAAACCTCAGCATTAATCTCTTCATTGTTCCATGCACATTCCTAGCTCACTATCCGATCTAGGCTAATGTGAGGGGTTTTTTTGTTGTTTATTGTTTGTTGAGATAGAGGGTTTCACTATGTGAAAGCTATGGTTTCACTTTGTGAAATTCTTAGGTGGCCTAGAATTCACTATGTAGCTCTGGTTAGTCTTAAACTCAGAGAGATCCTTCTGCCTCTGCCACCTGGTTCTGAGCATTTTGATAGGCACTCTGCAGGTTGTTCCTGCACTGCCTGCCACCAGCTCCCATTCATTCTCTTCCCCCACTTCCCTTCCCCATTCATAAGAGAAAAAGGAAAGACTAAAAATGGTTTAAGGGGATGGAGAGATGGCTCAATGGGTAAAGGTGCTTTCTACACAAGCATGAGGACTTGAGTGTGGGTCCCCAGCACCCACATAAAAGTCTGGTGTGGTGGTGTTCACCCGTAACTCCAGCAGTGAGGGGCTGACGGGATGGAAGCAGATGCCAGGAGCTCACTGGCCAGCCAATCTAGCCAAAACAGCAAGCTTCCGATTTCAGTGGGAGAGCCTGTCTCAAAAAATAAGACAGAGAACCATTGAGGTAGATACCAGACCTCTGGCCTTCACACATGCCCATAAGCATGTACACACCAATGTATTCGACCCTCACATACAAGTACACAACAAGGTGGCTTGGGATTGTTGCCATCAGAACATCCCAGTTGTAAAGCTCTTGCTGAGCAAAGTGTATACTCATACATACTCTGCCATGTCAATCAAAATGTGGATTTGTTTTCTACTCAACAAGCTGACAATGGTCCCTGCTGCTGACATAGGCTACCACTAGGATAGTGCCTTCTGAACTGAAGAGAATGTCAACTGGATGGATTTCAAATGCTCTCTAGAGGGAGGGAGGTTCTTCCTGATGAATCCTTCCTAAGCATCCACTGTCATCATCACTTACTATTTAGGTACCAATTTCACTTTGCTGGAAATCTGTAGCTAATGGAACAGTAAATGTATGTAAACCAAAGACCAAGAATCTCTGTGTGAAAGAAATCAAACACTACTTTGGTCCCGGGCATTAACAATTCTCCCCCAAACCTACCTGATCCATGATCCCATATTCACACCTGCTTCCATCAGTTTCTAACTCTATCATCTTGATTGACTTCATTTTTCTAATCTTGATGTTCAGAACTGTGAAGGAGATGGTAGTAGTTTTCTGCGTTGTGACTGAGGTAACGGGATGGGATGACTATAAACTAGACAGTAATGGCCTGAAGATTATTCTGAGAATTAAGGGGTGCATATGCCCATCATGTACTGGCCATCAGAAAATAGCATGTTCTATTAAGAGTAGAGCCTGTGTTTATTTTCCTTGGCTCTTTAGCTCTTTTTGTTAGGTTGAGTTTTGTTTTAAATATTTATTTTTATTTTTTATTTATATGTGTCAAAGTGTATGTATGCCCACAGAGGCCAGAAGAGGGTTTCCTACTCCACGGACCTAGTGTTACAGGCNCTTGTGAGCTGCCCAGCATGGGGATGGGAGCCAAACACTGGTCCTCTGGAAGAGCAGCAAGTGCTCCTAACCTTTGACCTCCCATTTTTTATTTTTTCTTTCAAAGTTTTATTTTTATTTGTGTCTATGTATGAGTGCCAGAATGAATGTATGTGCACTATGTGGTATCTGTTCCTCTGAGGCCCAGAATGAATGTATGTGCACTATGCGGGTATCTGTTCCTCTGAGGCCCAGAATGAATGTATGTGCACTATGTGGTATCTGTTCCTCTGAGGCCCAGAGAGGCTTTCGAATCCCCTGGAACTGGAGTCACAGGTAGTTATGAAACTTCATGCGGTGCTGGGAACCAAACCCAGGTTTTCAGTAAGAACAGCACGTGCTCTTAAATGCCTAGCCCTGGCTGCAGCCTGGGTTGTTTGTTTCTTCTTCTTCTTCTTGAGTCAGGGCTCACGTAGCCCAGGCTAGCCTCCAATTTGCTGCCAGTCAAGGTTGGCCTTGAACTCCTGATCATCCTGCTTCTGCCTTCAAGTACTAGGATTGCCAGTGCTTACTGCTATACCCAGTTCTGTGAGGCATACAGTGTTCATGCACAGTAAATCTGAATACATGAACACAGAAGCAGAGGCCAGATGTGACTTTGCCTGCTTGTAAGCCCTTTCTGCTACTGACAAGAGGATCCGTATTCTGCCAGATGCCCTGGCCTGATGGCTATAGGCTTTTTCTAGTTAACAAGATCAATCATTTGGGACAAACTTTGTTTCAAAGATAGTCCTCTTTTACTTTTTTGTTTTGTTTTGTTTTTTAAAGACGGGGTCTTGTGTAGCTCAAGCTGGGCCTTAGCTTGGTGTGTGGCTGATGAGAACCTTGAACTTCTTAAACTCCTGCTTCCACCTGCTGGGTGCTGGGATTACAGGTGTGTGCCACCACAGCTAGTGTAAACCGTGCTGGGAGATTGAACCCAGCTTCACGCATGCTAGACTACACATCCTGGGTCCCTGTTTACTGCTTAATTGCTCACAGGAAATTCATCTTGTACAAATTCGTGGGGTTACCAAACACTGCAGACAATTAGAGTTGGTGTTCGAAGAATAAGTCACCCTGTTCTGACCCCACCCTGTTCTGAACACACCCTGGGAACCAGAAGATTCTTACGCTGTTGAGGGACTCAGGAGCTAGTGCGATGCCTATTCCATCCAGCAGATGGCGGTGACGCACACTCCTGGTCTGTCAAGCCTCCGGTTCTTTACTTTCTGGCATTGTCCCACTCTCAGAGAAAAGCTAGGTNGAGCCAACTTTTAAAATCTGCCTTGGCTCCTCCATGGGAACAATTGAGGCTCAGAGGGACAGCTCGAAGCTCGAAGCATCAGCACCTCCAAGTAGCCCTTTTCTTCCTGGGCAGTGGGCCAGGGAGGAGAGATAATGNATATACTTTGGTTAGCATCCACTGTGATTTCCCAGAGATCGGAGTTATCTGGGACGGGGGTGGGGTGAGGATGAGGGTCCTGAATGCCTAATGAAATCAACAGAGGAAAGTGCTATTATCCCTCAGCATCAGTCATATTACCACATGCTCTGTTGAAAAGACTTGAGACCAGTTATTCTTGAGAAATCTAGAATTTAAATAAAGATGATAACTCAGTTGTAAGTATTCATGAGCCACTATGAAGGGTTACTTATTACTGAACAGTTATTTGTAGTTATGTTTTGTAGGGCACTGGAAACTTGGCCTTCCAGTTGCTTGGAACCCTGAGTCTACTGTTAACTCCATGACTATAAATCTGGCTTCATTAAGTACTTTGTGGATATTAATTCTTCCAAGGCACTCTGTAAAATGGGGGAAATATTTATGTCTTGACTCATAAAAAACACAGGAAGTCACTTCAGGGGCTGAGGATGTTGCTCAGTGGGTAGAGTGCTTGCCTTGCATTCAGGAACCCATGAATTCGGTCCCCTAGTTATCATAAACCAGGGATGGTGGCACAGCCCTGTAATCCCAGCACTCAGGAGGTGGAGGCAGGAGAATTAGAACTTCAAGGTCACCCTTGGTTACAGAGGCAGTTTGAGCCAGCCTGAGAAGCAAGAGACTTCATAGGGGGTGGGGGAGAGAGAAGATTTCAAAAGAAGCGTAAATCCATTGGCTATAATTCATACCCAGACACCAGAAAACAAATGAATGGCAGCCTACTGTATAGTAACGAACTAAGCTGTGGCTCCTTTGAGAGTCTGGCCTTGATTTACAGATATAGGAAATCAACATTGAGAATGTAAGAGGATTATGCTCTAGTCGTATGTAATAAATTATATCAGCATTTAAAAANCTCTCTTTACATTTTTAATGAGGGATCTTTAGACATTTATAGCCTTTAATCTGGTTTCAGAAACCTGAATTGTTAGCTGAGGCTCTGGATGGCCCCACTCCCCTGGATGACCCCACTCTGAGAAGCCCTGGATAGCCCCACTCCCTGAGAGACCCTGGATGGCCCCACTCCCTGAGAGACCCTGGATGGCCCCACTCCCTGAGAGACCCTGGATAGCCCCACTCCCTGAGAGACCCTGGATGGCCCCACTCCCTGAAAGACTCCCTCTCTCCTAGACTTGCCACTCGTGATCTCCCAAGGAAGTAGGAAAAGTCAGGTGACTGGCTAAGTCCTGTCTCTTATACACATCTAGATGTGTATAAGAGACAGACCCCACCCTGAGAAGCCCTGGATAGCCCCACTCCCTGAGAGACCCTGGATGGCCCCACTCCCTGAGAGACCCTGGATAGCCCCACTCCCTGAGAGACCTGGATGGCCCCACTCCCTGAGAGACCCTGGATAGCCCCACTCCCTGAGAGACCCTGGATGGCCCCACTCCCTGAAAGACTCCCTCTCTCCTAGACTTGCCACTCGTGATCTCCCAAGGAAGTAGGAAAAGTCAGGTGACTGGCTAAGTCTCTTTCTTTGCTACATAGTCAAAGATGATTGAACTTCTGATCCTCCTGCCTCTGCCTTCCAAGTTTGGAGACAGCAGTCACACTCCACCACAAGCTCTTCCCATCACTTACAAGGGACAGCTAGTAAAACAAGTCTTTCTCGCACGAGTTCTGGCAGCACACAATGGTGAAAGGAAGTCACATGCAGTATTCGCTAACTTAGCCCTTCCTTGACCCAGGGATGGGCACAGGACATGGGACACCGGCCTTGGGACACAGAGGCAGGAGGATTCTGAGTCCAAGGCTAGCCTGTGCTACCTTCATCGAGACCCCTCTCAAAAATAAACAGGCAGACAAAACAAAGGCCCTTTGAAGTCTGGGAGGCAAGGCTGGTTTTAGGGCTGAGCTTTCGTGGGTTTGGACTCTGTGGCCTGTGCATCATCAAATGAAGTGGTTAGACACATCAGTTTCAAAAGGAAAGCCAGAATTTCAGAATGAAGTCTTTTTGAGTGGCTGAAATATTTCAGAGATCTGAAGGAAAGAAGTGATGAATCATTCCCAGGTTGCGGAAGTCTCACTAGCTGTATAAAAAGCAGGTGGTTTTATGAAGGAAAACCAGAGCTTGATCTAACCTTTCCCTGTTCATCTATCACTGCTGAATAGGAAAAAGCATGAGAGTTCACAGTCGGTGGAATCATGGGTACCCTGCCAGTGGTGTATGTTGGTAGATGAGTCAGAACTGAGGACATGAGATGGAATAAGTTCTACAAACTTCCACCTTAAGCAATCAGGGCTATTTCTTATCATTCCGTCTCCTGCAATTAAACCTTTGTGTTTATGCAAATCATTGCACAATGCTATTCTTTTGTTTCTGATGTGTCTTTGTGTCTGAATGCATGTGAAACTATGAATATTTCTAGCTGAAGCTCAAATCATTTAAAGAAGTGCAACCAAGCCAGGCTGGTGGTGGCACACTCCTTTAATCCCAGCACTCAGAAGGCAGAGGCAGGGTTTCTCTGAGTTTGATGCCACCCTGGTCTACAGAGCAAGTTCCAGAATGGCCAGAAACCCTGTCTGTTTCAAGAGAGAGAGAGAGAGAGAGAGAGAGAGAGAGAGANGAGACGACAAGAGAAGAGAAGAGAAGAGAAGAGAAGAGAAGAGAAGAGAAGAGAAGAAATGAAGGAAGGAAGGAAGGAAAAGAAAAAAGGAAGAAAGGAGAGAGAGAGAAAAAGGGGGGGAAGAAAGGAGACTGAACTGGTTCATTCTGCATAATTACTCAAGGGTGTTCCATGGTCATCCCTCCACCTTAAAGAATGTGTTAGTCAAAATAGCTTTTAGGGCCAAGAGAAACAGTTCATGGGATAAAGGTGCCTGCCACTACCAAGCCTGATAGCCTGAGTTCAATTCCCAGGACCCACTTGGTGGGTGGAAAGAATTAACACCCTCAATTTGTTCTCTGAATTTTAGAAGTGCCCACATGTGAACATGAGTGCACACACCTAAATACGCAAGTAAATAAAATGTAACACAATTTAAATGCATTTCAGACTTTAGACATAGATTCAGATTTTGCTTTGGAAAATGTGCCCCTAGATTTCTTTTTTTCTGTACAATTGCAATATTCATGTACTTCAGTTATTTTTGACAGTTCTTCTGCAAACTATAAATGCCTGGGAAGAACATTTCTAAATTACCCCAGTAAGGAGTAAGACAGATACATTTTTTTTTTAACAACTGAAAAACAAAAGCTATCTTCTGCTAAGTTTCTGTGTTAACTCAGTACCTTATGAAGATGGTACAATACTTCTAGCTGATAGNTGTACAGGCTCTTTGCATATAATTGTTCATAACCCCAGATTATGAATTTGTTTAGCCATACATAGGATCTGTTTGTGGTTATTCAAGAGCTAATAAGGGAGTTTACAAATGTTCTGTCTCCCAGGGCTGGGATGTAGCTCAGTTGGTAGAGAGTTTGCCTAATATGCTGGAAGCCCTGGGTTCCAACTGTAGAAATGCATAAACTACAACACGCTAGTACTGCCTGTAATCCCAGCGCTTTGGTGGTAGAAACAAGAGTTCAGGGTCATCCTTGGTTACATAGTGAGCTGAGGATGAGTCAGCATCGCTTTTGTTCCTGCTCCTCGCTGCTGCTGCCGCCAGAGTGAGGACTCAGCCCAGTTCTTCAACAGAGCCGCCCCCTCCCCCTGCCCCCCGCCCCGCCATTCCTCCATTTCCTGGACTCATTGGTCCTTTTTGGCTTTCTGAGGCTTCCTTTTCATCCTAGAGACATGAGCAATGATGGCAGTTTGTCACATAATTCTGCTTATTGATGCCATTAAAAAATCATCTGCTCCTGGCTGACAAAATGGGTCCCTGNGTAAAGGAACTTGCCATCAATCCCAAGGATCTGAGTTCAATTCCTCAGGAAAATTCCTCAGTAGGAGGAAGGAATCCACTCCTGCAAGTTGTCCTCAGACACATATGTGCTATGGCATGTGCACCCAANTCCTCATCATAGATAAACAAATGTAGTTTTAAACGTGTTTTAAAATCCTATTCATTTAGAAATGATTTATATGTTTTGTTTTTTGTTTGTGTGGGTTCTCTTTTGTCTTGTCTATGCCAGGCACTACCCTAAATCTTACTAAACAGTGAAGAACAAGGCAGTGATCCAGGGTCTCATTTTCATTCTTGGGGGTGACAGGATAAGAAGTTAATTAAGAGCTGAGGGGTGGTCCAGTCAGAAAGTGCTTGCCATGCAAGCATGAGGAACTGAGTCTGATCCCCAGCAATCACATTAAAAGCCAACCACGGTGGTACACACAGGAATGCCAGTGCCNGGGAGGTGAGACGGGAGGTCGTCTAGAACTCACTGGCCAACCAGTCTAGCCTAGTAGGAGAGTTCCAGGCTAGTAAGAGGCCCTGTCTCAGAAGCAAGGTGAACAGTGACTAAGGAAGGCAGCAAAGGCTAACCACTGGGTCACACACTTGTGCACACACATGCACCATATAAACATGTATACAGGCACACATACAAAGAGGTTAACTGGGTATAATTAAGTGCTGTGCAACAATTAAAGTGGGTGCTTGGGTGTGGCACGCAGGCCAGTGTCTGGATGACATCACTGTCACTGGGCATAGCTGGTCCCTTGGTATGGCTTGTGCTTGGCAGACCCTCTTACTGTCTTAGGTCATTTTTCCTTGGGAGGTTCTGATATCAAATTCCCTTCCTCTCTTCAGTGGCCCTTGACCTTGGCTTACAAATGCAAAACAATCCGTATGTCTGTGTGCCTCCCTCCCCTCAAATTCTTCATCTTTAAGCTCTAGTGTGGCTGTATTTGGAGATCTGGCCTTTGGGCATATAATTAAGGGAAAATAGAGTCATAAGGGCCTAGAGTCGTTACCTGGTCAGGTTAGCAAGAGAGACCTGTTTTCTCTGCTTTTGCATCAGGAGACGACATTAGTTATTTTGGGCATTGCTGTTACACACTACCTGACAGAGCAGCTTAAGGTAAGAAAGGTTCATGGCAGCTCAAGGAGCTAGAGTTCAGCNAGGTAGAGCAGCTGTGGTAGTGGGAGTGGCCTGGCCTTCAGCGGGGAGCAGCTTATGCAGTCAGGGAGCTAGGTGCACTGAATGCTGGTGCTCTGCTGACTCCCTGAGACCTCAGCCCTCAGACATGGCACACCCACATGCAGGGAGGGTCTTCCCACCTCAATTAATCCCGGTGGAAACACCCTCACAGACACACCCAGTCAGTAACACTTACCCACCAGAGGCTTCGGAGTGCATAGCAAGCAGGTGGCTGTCTGAGCACCAGGAACAGAACCCTTGCCAGCGCTTGAACTAGTCAGCACCTTGATCTTGGAATTCTTGGCCTCCAGAATCATGAGAAATAAATTTGTTGTTTAAAGCCAACCTATCTGAAAGTGTGTTATTATAGAACCCAAACTAAATATAATACACACTCTTAAAAACAAAACAGGCTCACAGATGTGAGCACACACACACACACACACACACATACACACACATGCCAGGCTTCCCCTCCCTCCTGACTCTTCTTTCCCACAGACTGCTCTTTTCAGATCCACTTTTTCCCTCGTGGCTTCTAGTAGCATGGCCGAGTAGAACAGGATCACAAACATGGATGCAGCATGTTCCACAGGGCTCCCCCTAACTTCTCTTCCAATGGAAACCTCTGCTGCCTCCAGTATTTCATGCTACTTAACTGACCTTGAAGGCCACTTCGGTCTCTGCTAGTCACCAAATCTCAGCCTATTTCCTGATATAATGCTGTCTTTTTCTTTAACTGAAAGTATTTTTTTCCAAACGATTTAGAAAAATGGGGAGCTATCACTGAATTTCTTAGTATTTCACATAGGTACCATTGGTTGTCTGCCTCTTTCCAATTGGAGCAGAAATGCAAGTTTGGAATCAAATTTGGCAAGATGGTTTAAGGAAATGTTCCCTCCTACACTCTGCTGTCCTCTCTCTCTCTTCTCTCTCTCTCTCTCTCTCTCTCTCTCTCTCTCTCTCTCTCTCTCTCTCTCTGTGTGTGAAACCTCAAGATTTATATATGAAATTAGAATCCCAACCACCGTTTATTTAATGGTATACTGTTACACCACATGCCTGCAAGGCTCTGTTTATCTCTAGGATAAATGCCATCACTTTCCCAAGTCAAGCCGTGGCAGCCAAATCCTGGCCACTGTCTATGGGAGAAGTGACAATAGGTAGAGATGAGACTGCAGAATGCTGACTTCTGCTGCCATGGGTGACTTACAGCTTCCATGCTGGTCATCTGTCCCCAGCACTCCCACAGAAAACACCCTTTTAGCATCATCCACAGTGAATCAAAGGCAAGGCCCAGATTCTGCAAGCAGGAAAAGCATCTGCAGGGCAGAAGTAACGAAGCTACATCTAGCCAGCACTCTGTGCCTGACTCCTGGTAAGTGCTCAGACAACTGCAGCGATGTCGCCCCAACTTTTGTGAGGTACTCGTCATATCTGCAAACACGCTCAGGTACACATATGCACCTGTACGTGAATGAGGTGTTTTTATTTGTCCAACTACGTAGCCCAGGCTCGCCTCAAAGTTGTAGTAATCCTCCTGCCTCTGCCTTCCAAGAGTTGAGATTACAGGTGTGTACCATCAGTCTGGCCTTTCTGCTTCTAAATGGAACCTACTGGTCTGGTTTTGTTGGTTTTGGTTTGGTTTGGTGTATGTCAGTCTCCATAGCTGAAGATAACCTTGAACTTCTGATCCTGTTAGCTAGGGTTACAGGTGTGAGCCACCACACCCAGTTTATGTGGTACTGTGGATCTAACTCAGGGCCTCCTACATGCTAAGCAAGCACTCAACCAACTGAGCTACATCGACAGCCCAACTGTTGAATGAACACAGAATGGAGTTGTGGTAAATGTATCAGGAACTGATACCTCCTATTGGAGTTGCTGAAAAAGCTGGTAAAAAGCAACTGCATTTTGTGTCTAAATGAGGCACTGAACAGAAGAAACAACCTGACCATCAGAATGATGCACTCCTACATGGAGAGTCCAGCGCTTAGACATGGCATGCCAGAAGGAATGCACCTTGACCTCAGGGGAGGAGGACTCTCATAACTCAGGGGTAAGGAGACTTTCGGGAAATCACTATGACAAAGACAAGTAGGGAAATTTTTCAAAAAGCAAAGTGAGCAGAAAATGAGGTTCAGCTCCGGCTGCCCGAGTTACCAAATGCCAGCCCGACAGGGAAAGGGTCTGTCGTGGGAAGAATTCTCAGAACTGTGACTAAGCTAAAAAGGGCAGAGGAGCTTCTGGTGTAGAGTGCGGGTGTATTTTTAAAAATGCAAACNGTACAAGTGGGTTTTACATATGCTGTCAGTTACAAGCAACTGATTCCTCGGCGTCTTGTTACCTGGCACTGCTGGGCTCTGAGAACGGTCCCTGTTCTCCAGCTTAGGATCTTGCAGGAGGAGAGTAAATAGCGTTAGGAGCAGCTGATGACCACACAACATGGCAGAAGCCCAGCAATGTCCATGGCTTACTGGAGGCAGCAAGGACCTATGAGGGCTTCAAGTCCCACACAGCTGGGACAGTGAAGCAGACCAAAGATAAACGTGGCTGAGACAGAGAAGAGGAAAGGAGTATGGGTTCTGAGATGCTGTTGGCTCCTTCCCAGGATCTAGAGCCCCCAATTTGTCCAACATACAGTTCTTGCCTTCTCTGGTTCCCCTGAGCCNCCTCTGAAGATGTCCTTCCCTTTGATGTTGTCTGTCCATCCCAGAGAGTATTGTGTCCCTTAACTTGCGTAAGAACTGTTTTCCACCTGTGTGTCTCCACCTGCCTAGGGTACACCTTCATTTGGCAGACAGACACTTCTGTGGAGTCTCCAGCTGAGCCCACTGCCTTCCTGCTCTCTGTNCTCCTCCTCCTGCAGTGGCCTTACCATCCNGCCACGTGCCCAGTGTAGAATCCTTGTGGCGTCTTTCTTCCCTCTGTTACCCCCTAGACACACAGTTACACANGAGAGCAGATGTACAATGCAGGCACTCATGTGGTGCACACTGACACACACACTGGAAGGCTCTTCAGCCTCTCTGGTGCCGGGATTACAGGCATGCACCACCATGCCTGACGATGGCTGTGAGATCCTTTCCCAGCCATCAACCTGCTCTTTTCTTTGACTTTGCTTTCAAATAATCAAGAAACTCCCATAGCCTATTGGACATGACAGAAAAGCCTGGGCCCAACCTACGATCCCTACATCCACTGGCCTTGGCCAGATTTACTGGGGACCCCTCCCACCACCNCACTTATATCCCAGGCTAAGGCCTCCCTAGACTTCCTTGTCCCAAACTGCTNTGTCCCGCTGTCATCTTCTCCATAGTGTCCTTTGTCCTCAGGGACCCTTATCTCCTTCATCTTCAGTANTGCAAGGCACACCCTTGAGCACACTCAGAGACATAGGACAGATACCAGCTGCTAGCTCCCTCAAACTCTGAGACATCCAAACCCAGATCTCTCATGTTGACCTTGGAGGAGAGCTTGGGTTGCAANTGTGTTAGCATCTCCTCATTTCCATCAGACTTCTCAGGTGTTTGAAGAAGACCAGAGATGGGGAGTAGAGGCAAAGGGAGAGGGGAGGGCTTGCCTAAGAGCGTGACTAACTGACAGAATTTGGGAAGATCTTTTTGACTAGAAGGACATCCTGATAAACTTTCTAGAAGTATGGGTTGGTAGTGCAGTTGTCCCTTGTATTCAGGCACCAGGATTTCTGCTGACACCAATGTCTATAGACACCCAAGTCCCATATACAAAATGACATGGTGTCTTCCTGTAGCCTTCACAGTCCTCCCATATAAATTTCTTATAACACTTAGTGTGGTGTAAATGGTCATGCTATGTCATTTAGGGTAAGATATCGAAGGGAAATNCCTGCACATGTTTGTTGCCGAGTGATGTCCCCAGACCTTCTGTCCATGTTGAGGGAGGACCATCATGTACTGAGGGCTGACTTCAACAAGAGCTGATAATGTGAGGAGGTTAGGAAGTCAGTTGAGAGGTAGTTGGCAGTGGTGACAGNGAGACATATGGAGCTTTCTGCAGATTCAACTACGTGCTATGGTGGCATGTTGTTGTCATCCTCCCAAGTTCATGTTGTAGAGCTCCGGAGCCACACAGTCAAGTCACAGAAAGGGAATCTTTCTGTCAGAGTTACCAGAAAAACCGTGGTGACAGATAAAGTATTTACAAGACTAGAAGATCATTAACTGTCCAGATGTGGTGATTTAAATGAGAACTATCCCCCATAGTCTCAGACATTTGAATACTTGGTCTCAAGTTGGTGGCACTGTTTGGGGAAGCTTAGGAGGCATGGCCTTGTTACAGGAAATGTGCCNTGGAGAGTTTAAAGACTTGTAGCATTTCAGGTTTGCTCTGTTTGCTTTATACTTGGGGTTTGTGGTGGTTTGAAAAAAAATGGCCCCAAAAGGGAGTGGCACTCGTAGGAGGTGTGGCCTTGTTGGAGTGGGTGTGGCCATGTTGAGAAAGTGTGTCACTATGGAGGTGGGCTTTGAGGTCTCATATATTCTCAAGCCACACCCAGTATCTTAGTTCACTTCCTGTTGCCTGCTAGATGTAGAACTCTCAGCTCTTTCTCCAGCACCATGTCTGCCCACATGCTACCATATCCCACCATGATGATAATGTACTAAACCTCTGAAAATGTAAGCCACCCCAATTAAATGTTTTTCCTCTATAAGAGTTGCTGTGGTCATGGTATCTCTTCACAGCAATAGAAACCCCAACTAAGACAGGGATCAAGATGTGAGCCCTCGGCTCCCTGCTCTGCTGCCTGCTGCCTCTGTTTTCCCATCACATACTCTGACCCTCTGGAATGATAATCTCAAATAAACACTTTCCTGAGTAAGTTGCCTTGGTTGTGTTTTATCACAGCAATAGAAAAGTAATTAACACAGTGGGACCCTGGGAAAGTGTANTTAGAGTGAATTTGGAATGGTTTGCTATTAACTGTGGAGAATAGGGTTTAGGATTAATCAAAGAAGCCTCTATTACATAAGGGATGGAAAGCCTTTGAAGTTCATTACTTTTGGGATGATAGGGATGAAGGTATATGGTGGATACAGAAATTTTGGATGTTATTAGTGGGTGAATTATCTACAAACAGTATTTCAAGACATTATATGTATGAAAGAGACTTCTACAACTTTCTGAAATGATGCTAGAGATGGGACTTGTGACCCATTAACTCAAGCTGTCCTTAGTTAGACTTTCTAAGAGGAGCATAGTAATGGCAGCAGCCTGCAAGACCTTGTACTGGACCTGGAATCAGCATCGTGTTATTCACTGGGCACAGTCATACTTAAAGGTTATTATTCCTACCCTTCAGATGAGGAGACGGAAGCACAGAGAGCTGTATCACCTGTCATTCTCATAGAGTCACACAGCTTAGACCACAGTGGAGCTAAGATTCCAGACCAGTGGCCTCCAAAGCTGGACTGGTGGACTAGATTATTTCCCCACTGCTGTAACAGAACACCTGGCAAAAGCAAGGGATGAAAGNTTTATCTGGGTTGGGTTAGGATTTGAGGGGANAGTCCACCGTGACAGGGAGGATGTGGAGGAGCGTAGGGCAACTGGTCACATTGAATCTATAGAGAGAGGTGAATGCTGGTCACATTGAATCTATATAGAGAGGTGAATGCTGGCCCCAGGCCACTTCCTCCTTTTTATTCTGTCCAGGCCCCCGACCCTCAGATTGGTGCTGTCCACATTTGGGGTGGGTCTTCCCACCTCAGTTTACCTAACCTGGACACTTCTTCAGTAGCCCACCCTGAGGCTTGTTTCTTTCGATAATCAGTATTAACCGACACATGGATATTGTATCTAAGCTGGGCTGGCCACTGGTCTCACACAGCAGCTTCCTGTACCAGGCTTTTTTTGAGCCACTGACCAGCTCCCAAGTCAAGACATGGAGACATTAGTTATAAATGCTCAGCCTTAGCTTTTGCTCATTTCTGGCTAGCTTTTTTTCCCTTTAACTTCAATTAACCTGTTTCTCTTCATCTATGTTTTGCCTTGTGACTTTTTACTTTTCTGTATGTCCTACTCTGTGTCTGCTGGCTGGCGGCTGACTGACTGGCCCTGGGTGTCCATCTCTCTTTCTCCCTCATTCTCTCCCTCCCCTCTTCTTCTCTGTCATACCTAGATTTCTCCTCCTACTTATTCTCTCTGCCCACCAGCCCCACCTATCCCTCTCCTGCCTAGTTATTAGCTGTTCAGTTTTTTTATTAGACCAATCAAGTGCTTTAGGCAGGCAAGGTGAAACAGCAACACATCTTTACATAATTAAACAAATGCAACATAAACAAATGTANCACATCTTTACACAGTTAAAGTAATATTCTGCAGCATAAACAAATGTAACACATCTTTGCCTGGTTAAAATAATATTCCACAACAGCTTCCTAATGCTTTTGTGTTCTAGAAATCTCTCCAGAGAGGTAAATAGGCCTCACCTCACAGGACCGACTATTTTCCTTGTCTGTGGAAAAGCTGGTGAGAGAATGAATGGAATTAATCATCGCTCAACTTCTGTCTCCAGTTCCTGAAACTGGTAGAGTGGAGGGTGACCACACTAAGTGGGCTGACCCCATAATAGAAGACTTAGCATATTTCACAGCCCTGCCCACATGCTCACCACCTCCTCCTCACAGCTAACCTCAGCACCACCCCCAGCAATCTGGATCAGCCATGTGAGAGAACTGTCTTCATATTCGGAGGCTTTGGTGGCCAGAGAGCCAAGATGGAAGCTCTGAAGGGCAGCTGTCATCTAGAACAAATGGGGACTTGGGGGAGGTGGGAGCTCAGACGGAGCGTGTGAGACCCCCAAGCCCCAGCCGGAAGCAGGGCTAGGGGATGGAATGAGAGAAGAGCGGTACAGTACGATGAGTGCAGGTTTCCAAATACTGTGNAGGAAAAGAATGAGGGATCAGCTCGCCGACTGACAGACTCAGAGTAGAGCTGCCATGTCAGCTGTTGTGGAGGGNTCTGGAGGCACACAGGGGACCTGTGCAGTCAGCGAGAGAGGGAAAGGAAAGTAGTGGTTAGTTCGGGAGCCCAGGAGCAGGCTCCACAGTTCAGAAACCTGGTTTACCACCTACCGTAGAATCAGGCAGGACTTACTCAACCTCTGTGAACCTTGCTTTCATCTTCTTGATCATTGGAGAGGTAATATGAACATGGAAAGTAGCACCTGCTCTGATGGAGTCCAATCCCGGGTGTTGGTATCTCAAGCAAAGAATTTTTTGTGGCATTCTTATCTATTATAAAGTGAGTGTGTGTGTGAATGTGTGTGCGTGTGTGCATGTGTGCTTGTTGATTCAAGTAGCATACATCTGGAGGCCAGAAAACAAGCTCAGGTATCATTCCTCAGGCACTGTCCACCTTGTTTTGTGAAGCAGGGTCCCTCACTGGCCTGGAACTTATCATGTCATCTAGTCTGGCTGGCCAGCAAGCCTCGTGGATCTGCTCATCTCTCCCTCTCCAGTCCTGAAATTACAAGCACACGCTGCCACACCTGGCTTTGTTATGTGCGTTCTTAGGGGCAAACTCAGATGCCTATGTTTATGCAGTGAACACTTTACCAAATGAGCCCGCTCCCTAGCTCCTGTGTAAGCAATTTGAGTCACTCCAAATTGTCAAGCTGGGACCATTCTACCAACTCAATTTCCCACAATCCTGTATAGTGGATAGTGGGAACAGTCTGGTTTCTAGGCTGTCCTACAAATGTCCCGATACAGGGCCCAGAACAGTCATGTGACCATGAGTCCTCCACAGGTCTTTGAGCAGCCATGTGCTGGGTCTCTGAAGGCAGAGCAGGGTCTGGAGCTCTGTGTGAGTTCCATTTAGGGTTTGGGACATGTGAGTATGTTGCACCTTTATCCCATCCTGGCACTGGGAAAGAACTTAGAAAATTCCAAGGAAGTTGTTCCAGTCAGAAGGGCCTGATTTACCCAGGTCAAAGAATAATTTTGGCTGTAGCCTTCCTCAAGGAACATATATTTCATTCTAGTATCAAAACAGCCACCAGACAAGGTCACTCTGTGGCTACGTACAAACCCTACTGGCAGACGTGGATAGCTCGGGAGAAGAATGCTGCATCCACNAACAAAGTGGTGTGTGTTTGTGCTCAGCTCATTTTCTCTTTATACAGTCCAGGATCCCAGCTCAGGGAGTGGTGCCACCAACAGTGGGCCTGTCTTGTCACCTCAATTCATCTAATAAAGATAATCCCTCATAGACATTCCAGGAGAACAGTTTCTAGTTGATCGTAAATCTAATTAAGTTAACAGTTAAANTTAACAATCATATTGTTGTGTATAAAATAGTTCTGTTCATTGCTGAGTGGTCTTCCATTGTACACATATGCCATAGCTTATTTTTATGTCTATTTTACATAAACATATCTGTTTTAATACATACTGCCTAGATCTTAACCCAAATGCTATAAACATCACATTTCTGACCACAACATAAATTGTAAAAAGTTTTGACTTTGGCAGGCTTGATGGACCTGGTGTCATGTGTCATTACTTTATATGACTATGGCAAATTATAGCATCTTTTTGTATATTTGTCTGGATTTATGGCTCCATAAACTCTCATTCTTTTTTCTTTATTTTTCTGTTCTGTCACCAGTTTCTAAAGCCACTTCACATGTTATATAAGTTTTTTGTCATTTTAATTATAAGGTTTTATTTTACCCCAAATCTATCATTTGTGGCTTGAATTTGTTTATAATAATACCACTTACCACACAGATGGGTTGTAGATTTTAAATTTTTATATTAATTTTCAAATAATTGTTGTATGTATTATGGGATCATATAAATTTTTAATATGCCATATTTATATTTATATGGCATCTATGTTTTCCAGTCTTGAACAATTTTCTTGGTCTCTACATTGTCTGTGAACTCTCCTAGAAATTGCTGTAATAATTTATTTTGTTGTTCACAATTAATAACTGTAGTCTCTGGGGATGTGTTTTTGCAGAAGGGTATTCTATTTTAGGTGGATAGCCTGTTACACTGGTGGTGTTCTGTGCATAATTTGTCTTCTCACAAAACAGAACTGCTCATTTGATGTATAATGTATATTAGGTTCTCACATAGAAGACTGTTCCTAGATACTCTTTTCTTTCCCATTGACCATTCTTATTCTCGTGCCCACATAACCCTTATTTCATATCAGCTTTACAATGCACTCTGAGGTCTGGGGAGGCAATTCTGTTTTTTGCTATTTCTTTCCAGTATTTTTTGTGCTATTTTTAAACATCTATTCTCCCGTGAAAGCTTGAAATAATTTTGTGTAGGCTCCTGCCACACTGTGGGTTACACTTTGGGAGCCATTGTTCTAGACAAGTGGTTTCCTGTTTTGCCCTTTGAAAAAGCCAATGTCATTCTGACCTCAGGACCAGCACAAGCTGGTCCCTCAACTGGACCTCTCCTACAGAGCTATCTTTTCCTGGCAGCTCAAACATCTCTTTCACAGGTCAGTGCCCAAAGTCACAGTGCTCTGTGCTCTGGACCCNCGGTAAACACCAAAGTCTCCATCACAGCTTTTACTGAAATTTGAATTACATAGTTCCTGTATGTTTATCCATTGATATCTGCTCCATGAAGAATATAAACTTCTGACCCCACCCACTTCTTCTACCTCATACTCCCTCACTCACCACATGGCTGAGCATAGTGTCCTCAGTGGATGGATTGGACAAATCAATGAGTGAATGGTCTCTGTGCCTGGGCGTGGAGTCCTGAGAACATTGACCCATCATGACCCCTGAATACACACATATCCACCACAGACACAAATAAACATACTAAAGAGTATTAAATAAATCAAGATCAACCATGACAACTTCCCCCTGTCCTTCCATCTTTCACTCCTCCAGCTTTATTGCCAGTGAAGTGGGGTGGAGGTGACTAAGGGCAAATGCATCTATGCATGGGAAGTAGTTTCAGACTTCCTGCTTCACACTTTGCCTTGGGCGTCTCATCATCTGTGAGCCAGAAAGACAACCCCAGCTCTTCCTGTTCATCTGGGACGGCCTCAGACTTCCTGAGACTGTAAAATCTTTATTTATTCACTCACTGCAAGTCCCCTGGTCCCTCAGCAAATACACACACTTTGCAAAACCTTGAAAAGTCATCAGAAAGTCTCCAGCCGTTATGAGCTACACTTAAAAAAAAAAACACTCTGAACTCAAAGAATTATCATTCTGCCCCAGATTTAAGCCCAGTTGTGGTGACTGCAGTGTGTATTCTGCAGTTCTGGCCGAGAGGGCAATTTAATTAGAATCCTCTGTCTCTAGGCACTTGTAACTCCACCCTACCCCAGCCCCAAAAATAATTCTATAGGATGAAATTCATGCTGCCTCTCAGCCTAGAGGTATATTTTCTTGTAGAGCGTTGAGTAAGATTTCATTTAGGCTATTTTAAAAATTCTAGTAAAAGGGCAAAAGGGAGGAATTTCACCACTTAAGAAATCACTCAGATACTTTTTTTTACTTAAAAAAAAGCCTCAATGCAAAGTGATTTCTTAAGAACTTTCAAGTTGCCTTTCTAGGCGCCTTTGGCATGTATGAAGACATTTCGTTGAACTGTAATGAAGTTGTTTCCCAAATGTGTGTTGTTCGGATGGAGATTCATTTTCACTTTTTAAAAGTAACTAGCATAGAAATGGTCCATGGGGAATTATAAAGTCACATCTATGATAAAAGGGCTGTGTGTATGTGTGCAAGTGTGTGTGTGTGTGTGTGTGTGTGTGTGTGTGTGTGTATGTGTGTATGTGTACTGGTCAGCTACTTGGCTTCTATATGAAAATGACCTCAGAAGTCTTTGAGGGTTAGGTCTTTGTTTTACAGGTGAGAAAACTCACATCCTAAATGTTGCATGAGTGGCTCGGCCTGAATGAAAACATGAGTGATGATGAAATGGGCGCTTCACAGAGAACCCAGTGGATTTTGGAGGGCCCCTTGCCCAGGAGAAGGCTATAATCACACAGATCCTGGCAATCACATGAGGGGATGTACTGGCCCTGGCAGATCATGTAAGGGGAACTGGGAGGGGCCCAGGCAGCCTCCTGGCAGCCTGCCTGTCTTTGTGCACACTGGTTTGCCTTCTTCCAGCCCTTCATTGAAAAGCAATTCCACCACCAATTTCCTGGCCTCCGTAGGGAGCAGGTGCTTCTTCTATGAGTAAATGCAGCCGTGACTTCCCTCAAAGTGGCTCATGCCTGTGCATGAGATCTGTCTCAAAAAAGAAAGAAAATGAAATGAAAATGTCCAAGAGCTAGGTCTAGTGCCACAAGACTGTAATCCCATCTACTCAAGAAGCTGAGGCAGGAGGATTCCAAATTCAAAGCCTACCTGAGCTACAGAGCAAGTTCAAGGCCAGCCTAAGCAGTATCTATAATAGATAGCTAGATGGATGGATAGATAGGTAGGTAGATAGATAGATAGGTAGGTAGATAGATAGATAGATAGATAGAGAGAGAGAGAGAGAGAGAGAGACAGACAGACAGACAGACAGACAGACAGACAGATAGACGATAGATGATAGATAGATCTAAGGCCAGGTCACCCAGACTCAAATAATCCTCCCTTTTGTCTGACTATATCACTAAAAGTTTGATAGAGACATAAACCTAAATTAAAACAAATGCTAAATTGCATACTGTTGGAGGGCTCCATTGTGGTTCCTTTATTTACTGACCACAACTAATTAAGGGGCAGTCAGGTGACCAAGGGCACAGGGCAACATTTCCACAGAGAGGTTTTCAGAAGCTGAGAGAATGGTAACTTGGGGCTGTGGTGACATTTAAAATGATGTTANAGTATGGATTAAACCGTAAGAATTTTCTTTCATATTTTCCAGTTGTATTATATGAGGTTACATAAGGCCATTTTCACACAAATGTGCAATATACATTGAGGCTTGTACCCATACCTGTGACTCTTTTTCTACCCCTATTAAACACCTTGTTTTCCTAAACAGTTTTGTTTCTATTTTCCTGACAGGTATGTTTACACGGCTTTATACATCTGTAATATCCAGGGCCTACAAATGAGAAGAATCATGCCATTGCTGGTCCTTCATTAGATGGACCTGGTCCACTTACTATGATGACCTTGATTACATATATTTCCCTGCAAGGGATATAATTGCATTCTTCTGGGGAAAGTTCCAGTGTGTATGATGTACCACATTTTCTTTATCCTCTCCAGCAGCTAGGGTAGCACTATAGCTTGGCTATCATGAGCAGTGCTGCATGGTGTCCATGGCTTTGACCAGAAAGCACATTACAGTTCCATTTGATTCATTCAAATGTGTCGTGTGCATCTGGTAGGGAACCTGGCAACCTGCAAACATGGGGTTTTCAGAGCAATTCAGATTATACACTAAGANTTTGTGATGAACAAACCAAAAATATGAGGTGCTCGCCAAGATCCAAAAGTAATAAACCACAAGAAAAGGGGGCCAGCAAAACGGTTCTGTTGGTAAGGGAGCTTGCTGCCAAGTCTGACAACCTGAGTTCAATCCTCAGGGCCCACGTGGCAGTTGAAGAGTACTGACTCCCGAAAATTGTTCTCTAACGCTACACTTTTGCCATGGCAAGTGCTCACTCACACACACACAAACAAGTAAATAAATTTTAAAAAATTCAAATCATGAGAAAAACATGTAGCAATAAAAGATGGTACTTCTTTTCATGTAAAACTCGAAGTACAAAGCTGATGTAGCCTGGAAACACCGTAGCCGGAAGAAGGGACCCTGAGACGAGTCAGGGAGCATTGCAGAAGGAGGTGGGACATAAATTAGGCCTTGAGATCTTCAGAAGATGTATGGCCACCATAGTGCTTTCTTTCTGTTTCTGGGATCTGTCAAGTGACTTCCTACCCAGAGCCTGTGATGGCTGCACCCTTTGCTCCAAGGTTCTTTCCCATCAGCCTCAGCTCCTGTTTGTCATTAAGCATCGCCCCCTGCACAAGCCCCTGCCTGCCCAGCCAAGCAGCCCTCCCCTACTCAAGCCCTTTCCCTCCTAGACATCACCACTATACAAACTGCCTCCTTCAAGCCCTGTGACGAGAACATAGCTTCATGAAAGAGGGCATGCCTAGCACACGCTTAGGCAGTTATGTTGTAAGCAACAGAAACCCCACTTGAATTAGATCAAACAATAATTTTTTTTTTTTTTAATTTTTTTTTTTTTGGCCACTGATGCCATAAGTCTTTGAAGAAAGATCCAGTTTCTTTCTTTCTTCACTGTTTGCCACAGTGTCAGCTTCAGTTTGAACCTCATGGTGGCAAAATGACTGTAGCATCTCCAGGCTTCACACTAATATGGCATCCTTCGGGGTAGAGAGCAACTCTTTCCAAGGATTCATGAGGAATCTTGAATGCCTCTGATTGGGCTGACTGGAGTCATTTCATGTGCTCTCTTCAAAGCCAGAGTAATAGGTCCAGAGAGCAGATGTTGAGTTGCCTGAGCCAGGGTGGAAGATATAGAGATTTAAAACAAGAAGGAAAGGCTGGACCTGGGTGGNAAGGTGAACTGTAGAGAAGGACACCCGCTAACCACACTGAAAACCTGAATGTAGGAAGATGTGTGGGGTCTCAGTGCGAAGATGCTGTTTTTTTTCCAAAAGGGTCTTGCAGTTTAGCCTGGGCTGGCCTCGAACTCATGGTACCGGTGCCTCAGCCTCCTAACTGCAGGGATCACAGGTGAGGGTCCACACCCAGCTGGGGCTGAAGACCTTAGAGGGAATGTCTAGTTATCATTCGGTAGGTGATGGAGCACTTCAGGAAGGCTTGATTACCTCATAATCTCATTAAAGAAGTGCTGAGGGGAACGCTGGTAGATGTTTGTAGACTCAGTGAGAAGAGNCTTCAGTGTGGGGAAGGACAGGGTGGATTGTTGGGGACAGGGAAAGGCTGGAGCCAGGGAAGCCTATTAAGGAATAGTCTAAGCAAGCACAAGGGTAAGATAATTAGAAGACAGAGCTGGGGCTGGGTATGTAGTCATGTGGTACNGTGTTTGCCTAGCACACACCAGACCTGAGGGTCCATCCCGAGTACCCCATGAACCAGGCATGGCACATTGCCTGTAATCCTAAGCCTTGAGAGGTAGAGGCAGGAGTTGAGACCTTGTCTTGAAAGCAAATAACCCATAGATGTGTTCAAAACTAGTATGAACCAGTGTGGGGGCTGACTGGATACAGGATGATGAATACCAGAACTAGACAGAGAAGCTGCACATTGTCTCCTAGAATAAACCACCTGCTGAGGCCTGGGAGACCTGGGTGCCACTTCCTCCTCTCTTCCCAGGCCAAGCCCACCTTCTTTGCATTCCTGATCTACTCAGCTTGGGTCTTAACAAACCCAAGACCCCACAGGCATATCCCCAAATGCCACCACCTGTTTCCTCATAGCTTGTGGGCCCCTATACCTGATTCAGGTCATGCTTAAATGCCACCTTCTTTGAGAATCTGCCACACTCCCAAATTAGCACANACCCATTGTTTCCAGTAAGAACCCCCATTTTCTGTTTTGGCCCTCACCCCAAGCCATAGTGAAAGGAATCTAGGCCTTGTATCCAGATGACTAGGAGGAAACAGCATGCCCCCAGAAGGTTTGTCTAGAGAAATGGCTGTAGGAAAATATGATGNCTTTGATGTGGGTGTCATTGATGGGACCAAATACTGGACAGAAGGAACTTTAACTGTATGAGAACAGTTTCATTTAGCTCAGTTTCATGGTAGAGAAGGCAGAGCAGCTGAAGCAGCCTGGTCCATGACAGCAAGAGCTTACAAATGTCATAGGCTCAATTGGTGACCAGAAACAGAGCTCCGACCAGAGGTAGGCTCTGATACATCCATGAAAGGCCCACCCCACCCAGTGACCCACCTGTTCCAGCCCTCCTCCTATCCTGGCAAGTTCCAGAGACTTCCCAAACAGTGGCACCAGCAGGTCACCAAGTGCTCAAACACATGATCCCGTGGTGGGTATTCACACTCAACCCCCCNGCCCCATAAACCTATATTCTAGTAGCAATGAAATGGGGAGAAATTACTGTTCTTGGAAGTCTGCAGTGTTGTTGACAACATAACCACTTCATCCCTTAAACAGCAAGCATACAAGCGGCATGCACTCAAATGGGACTGGGGATGTCACCAGGAGAAAGAATGACGGACAATTTTCACTTTCATTACTTTCCTTATCAATTTCAAAAGCTGAGTACATGGTTGCTTTTATACAACCAGAGGGAAAATCTACACACAATGACGAGAAATGAGTAGTGCTGGGGAGATTGTGCGGCGGGGAGTGGGGGGGAATGTTAGTGATGTAATTGTTAGTGCTGGGGGGACTGTTAGTGCTGGGGCTGTCTCTTATACACATCTAGATGTGTATAAGAGACAGCTGTTAGTGTTGGGGGGACTGTTAGTGCTATGGGGGAACTGTTAGTGTTGGGGGGACTGTTAGTGCTATGGGGGGATTGTTAGCGATGGGGGATTGTTAGTGCTATGCTCACACAGGAAGCTTGCACTGGGCATCCCAAAAGCATCAACTATAGTTTTTAACCAAAAGGAGCTGGTTAACTTATTTAGTCCAGCATGGTGTTCCGAAGATTTGGAAACAGCAGAGACATGCATGCAACATTATGTCTACACTGAACTCTGTCCACTCATTCTGGAAATCAGAGGACTGGGATGGGCTATGCTCTTGGACAGAGTGCTCACTAGAGTATGGGCGAGACTGCATTTGATGCCCAAGATTGTAACATCCACACACAACCAACCCNAAATGCCATTCATCCTGTATAACTTCTCAGAGAGACACACCATTACTTTAATTCTAGCTGGGAAATAAGAGCCCTGATTTGCAAAACAGAAAGCCACCTGAAGAGAACATTAACTGGATCTGCAGCACATCACTTTCTGTACAGATCCACAAAAAGCTGATGATTCTTGCCTTTAGGCATTCCCTGTTCACATTTTTCCTTGTCATGGGACCTTGTCTGAGGAAGTTGGAGATGGAGGCACTCTATTCTAACTTCCTTCAGTCCTTAACTTGTGATTTCTGAAGATGGAGGTGGGGTCTGCTGGTCCAGTACTACATGGTGGGGCTCTCTAACACTGCCTGGCTTACTGTCCAGGAGCTCTGATGATGCATAGTGAGCTAATGGCTCTTTAGACCACCCCATTAGATCCTGTAAGCTCAAGTCCCTGGGCCTTTCCACTTGGGCCACACCTGAGGGCACCACCACCCATCTGCACAGCTGCTTTGAAGAAGTTTGTTCTACCTCTTTTGCAGACGAGAAAAATAAGATTTAAAAAGATAAAATGGATTGCTTGCGGTCATATGGCTTTCAGTGGTAGAGTCCTTTTTTCCTTCCAACCTTTTAACTTCTTACTCATTCAACTCTAGTGGGTGTTTTTAACTCATGACTGCAGTCTTGGTGCCCGGCATAGGAAGAGCAAACAACAAAGGAAGGGTTATTTTCTGAGCTGTGGTGAGGGTTATCCTTTAAAAGTTCACATGGCCAGCTGGCTTTCTTGTCTCTTTGTATGCTATCTTTTCTCCTTCCCCTCCTTCTCTTTCCTTTCCTTCTTTCTTTCTCTTCCTTTTCTACTCCTTTCCTGTCGCTTATTGCTCGGAGCTGTGGTTTAGAGATAAAAGCAAATACATTAAGCTAAGTTATCTCTCCCATCCAACACTACATACATACATACATACATACATCATATATGTGTGTGTGCAGTGTGTGTGTGTGTGTGTGTGCAATGTTCATTTCAGTTATAACAATCAGGAGACCTGCACACCACATTCTAAGCGCCAAACTATCTTACTCTGCATCAGCGGCTGTGGCATAGTTTGAAAAATTAAAAGCATTAAACAGATACTGTTGGTTAACTTAAAATACCTCTCATCATTTATAAAACATGATCCCCCTCTGCCTTTTTCCTATTTTAGCTCAATAATAAAAGTATCCAGCAGGGCAAAAGAATCCTGCTTATCTTGNTTTTCCTGTCTCATATTTCAGAAGCTAAGTTGTCAGTTCCCTCACTTCTAGAAAGCTGTTTCTTCTCAAGGAAACGTGGGAAAGAAATATGCTGAGAAGCCCCATGGACGATACACATCTGTGTACAGCAGTTGACAGTGCATTCCTCCTGACTGACATAACTAGCTTGGTGGATTATAGCAATGCCTGTTCGTTGACCCTGAGTTTAGCAATACCCAGACATAATCTATGCTTCGAGTGCTTGAGTGGGCTTAGCTAGAGAGGTGACCTTGGGGGTTATTTTGGAATGGCCAATTTTTTAAAAATGGTCGTGCCCACCACTTAGAGGTGTCAAGTGAGCAGATCATGACAAGCTCAGAAATTCTGGCCCCTTTTCCTTTCTGACTGTGCTTGGTCAAGGTCAGAGAAAATACACATTCCAATAACAATCAAAATAATGGCAGGTTTTGCTTGTTCCCCACATCAGCAAAATACNGAATATTGAACTTACAGATCAAAGTCTATCCGTTTGAGATATTCTCCCCAAAGCAAGCCAATCTCCATGACCATTTCTCTGACCATGGATAAGAAAATAGATGCAGCTCTAGGTTATGTTAGGAGTGATGCTTTGGAGAGGAGGGCAAGATGGTTCAGTGGGTAAAGACGATTGCTAAAAAGTGTGGTGACATTAGTTCAATGTTTGGGACGCAAAAAGCTGTACCCAAGGAGAGCTGCAAGTTGCTCTCTGATTTCTGCATGGCACACCTGTTCATAGACACAATCATCAATTAATCAAAAAAATCAATCAAAATGTTATCATTAATTAAAACAAGAAGTGATGCATTAAGAACTGAGGATGCAGATGGTAGAGTGCTTGCACAAAGCCCTGGGTTCAATCCCCAGCACCTCTTAAAAGTCAAGCACGGAGTCACATGCCTATAATCCCAGTGTCTAGAGGTGAAGGTGGAACAATCAGAAATTCAAGATCATCCTTGGCTAACTAATGAGTTCAATGCCAGCCTGGGATACATGACATCCTGTCTCAAAAACAAAATAATATATTAAACACCAAGACAATGTCTTGGGTTGTCCTAAAAGGAATAATACAGAATGGGAAAAGAGGCACAGAGAACATCATCCACACCCGGTAGCAGTACACAAAACATGCAAATATCCCCCTGANAAATCTCGAGCAAGGTTGCCTGTGATGGGGGAGTGAGAGAGAGCATGGACAGAAGATACTCAGTCTACCAATCCCTGAAACAGAAACCCACGACAGTGAGCCATGGATGGCAGAGTTGACTAGCTCCAGTCACTATCTGAGGTCCACTAGGAAAAAGAAATAAACAAAACTACTAACCAACTGTTGTCCCCTATGTTGATGAAAGGTACCAGGGCCACAGCTCTTGCCTCTGGAGCTGGGCTGTGCATGCCATGCACATGCGCATTCATCCAATGGATGCTCCATAGTCCAGGTTTCCTCTTAGAATTCTCTCTCATTTCCAGTCAGTGCAAACACTGCCACTTTAAAACCAGTATACAGTCATGCTCCAGATGGAACAAGATGCTGTGTCTCAGGCTGTGCAAGTATGTGGTACTTGAAAGGGAAAGTACTGGGAACAGAGGGACTTCCCTGACATCTCCAGCTCCAACTTGAAGTCCAAGCTTGGCTTCACACTCAATTCATTATAGTCCTCATTGGGACACTGCAATACACAATACTACTTATTTCTTAAGTCATCTAACTCTGCTAACCACAAATGGCTCTCTCTCCCCAAACTCTGGTTAAGTCAAACCAGCAAAGTGTTTACCATGGTGCTGTGGCCCTTCCAGTAGCCTTGACATGGTCTCTTTCATCACAGTCATGATGTGCAGGTCCCTGCAAATGCTATGGCATGATCCTTGAGAGGCAAGATGGAAATCTGCTTCAACTTGACTTAGTTAGTTGGTACTGGTTAAAACTTCTAGAGTCTGACCCCAAGCAGTTTATTTTTGACATATTTAAGCACAGTTCAACTTTGGAAGAAAGTTCCTTTGACAATTATCACAACAGAGCTTAAGACATTATTACATCAAAACTCCCTGGCAAAGAACATGTCTTTTGCAAAGTACCTGTGACCTCTTCCATAAGGATGGGTTCTGTTGACTGAGAAGCAGTGCTCAGGATGGGGGTCTAGGGAGGAAAGGTTTGTAATAAGCATAATAGTAAATTCTTTTCCATGTACATGGGACCTCTTCCATAAGAATGGGTTCTATTGACTAAGAAACAATGCTCAGAAGTCTGGGAGATTCCAGTGAAGCCTGGCTCTACAGAGTAGCAAAGGTCACCAGGTTAGTGAAATCTACTCCCAGCCTTCCGAGTGGCAAAAACAGGTGTATACATCCCTTCCTTTGAAGAGACAGTCATGCGTGCTTATCATTCCTGGTTTTGCTAGTGCTTATCCGTGAGCATGAGAGCCTCGTGCTCTCTATATCATGAGGGGTGAAGAGAGATGTCCCCTGATAGGTAGGTTTTGTCCAGCCTCTAAGCAGCTGGGCCCCATTGGACTGGCTGAACCCTGCTTCTCCACTGTGAGGTGCAGGGATTTGGTGGAGTTAGATGGGATAAAGAGATGGGCTGGGAAGCTGTTGGCAAAGTTTTATGGTAAGCTGGTCAATAAGGCTTTTGTAAGATCTGCTCAGACAGGGAGAATATTGTAATTTATGGCCCATGTCACTATTCTGCCTTTCCAAAGGCCATTTGTGATTTATCTGGTCATGTAACCAGATCTAGAAACTTCCTCAAATAAGTGCTGGGTTCATTTTTTAACAGAAACATAAATGAAACTTTACATCTTTTTTTTTTAAATTATCCAGTGAGCAAACCATCAGTGAAAGCTATTCATTATTCTTACAGTGTTGTACTGTAAATGTGTGTACCTGATGGGATGATCAGTCTTTATGATCAGCTTGACTGGATTTAGAATGACCTAGGAGATTGGTGGCAACCCCCCAAGCCCCTGCCAAAGTGATGTTTTCAGAGAAAAGTAACAGGCAGGGANGACTCACCTGAATGCGGGTGTCTCCATCTCATGGTCCTGAACAGAATGAAAGGGGAAAAGGAGGAAAGCGAGCTGGTGAAGGCCTTGCCCNATCTCTGTTTCTCATCTACCAAGAAGGGAAGACCAACCTCTGCCACACATGACTGCCTCCGCAGTTTGAGCAAATGCGTGGGGCCAAGCAACCACAGAGCAAACCTTCGAAAACCATGAGACACACTAAATCATCCTCTCTTTAAGAAGTTCTGTCAGACATTTGGTTACAGCAGCATAAGAGTAACCTGCTAGAGAAACAGNACCCGTAAGAGTACTTAAAGTATCAAGACACATGCTAGTCACCACGTTAATGAATTTATAGTCAAGGTGCACTGATAGACTTTCCCAAATCTCAGATCAGAGACTGGAGAGTTAGGGGTGGTTTTAAAATACTGCCTTGCCTAACTCCTTTAAGATAAATTCTGAACACTGACCACCATAGCCACGATCATGCCATCAGCTTCCAATGCAACCTTATCTTCTGCTCTATCTTCCTGGACCCAGCCATACAGATCTTGCCCCATGTCTAAAACATTCTTCCAACTCCTAGGGTTCCAAATAGCTGTTCATTTTGTACCTTCAGGCTAGGCTCATTCCTCCCTTCTCTGCCCATCACTTTCTGGGGCAAAACCACACCACATCTCCTCATCTGGTCCTCCTTTGTGCTTTCAAAATATGGTACTTAATGAAGTCTTCTGCACTGGAGCGCCATTCACAGATTGTGGTGTTTGCCTTCTCCCTAGATGAAAACTCCATGAAGTAAGGTGTGGGAGCCATTCACACCACAGCTTCTCCCTGGGAGAGAGTGGGCAATCATGTCTNCATCACTTCATCAGGTATCCATTGGGTGCATCCTGGTGCTGTTCTAGACACTGAGAATATAGCATAAACTGCTTCAGTTTTCATGAAACACACCCTGCAGAAGGCAAANGACAAATGTGATAAACAAATGGGTGGATATATGCTTATGTAATTTTCACTGCCAAGGTACAAGGAGCAAATGATATGTGTAAGAAAAGATAGCAGGCTGAATGAAAGAAATGTCATGTGGGTATGAGTGGTGGCTGCCAGGCTCTCAAGGGTAGGGTAGTTGGGAAAGATCACACTGAGAAGGTGACCTGTAAGCCTAGGCCTGAATGAAATGAGTCTGAGAACCCTGTGGATATTCAGAGGAAGAGAACTCTAGGNAATGGAAGCAGTATGTGAGGCCCTGAGACAGGAGCATGCCTAATAATTATTGGTGATATAAAGTGACATTAGCACATTCTGTTGTTTGATTTGGGATAAAATGTAGCTCGGATGAGCCTTGAGCTGCCAATGCCCAAGGTGAGCTGGAAGTTCTGACACTCTCAGCATTCACCATCAGTGTCTGTGATGATGGCCCTGTATGCTACTGCCACCACCCAACTCAGGTGGTGCTGAGGATCAAACCCAGGGCTTCTAGTGTGTGAGGCTGACTCGTTCCCTACTGAGCTACATCCCCAGCTCTGTTCTGTCAGCAGTTTGCTTCTGTGAGAGAAAATCTCCCCTTTGATAAAAGTAGGACAAAAACGCCCACCTTGTCAATAATGTGTTAATATCATGATCCACTCATAACAATCCTCACCTTTTCTTAGTGTGTGTAGGTGTTAGCCTGTATTACATAGTGCACCATGTGTGTGCCTGGTGCCCCCAGAGGACAGAAGAGGGCATTGGATCCCCTGGAGCTGGAGTTACCATGGAGCTGTGAGCTGCCATATGGATGCTAGGAACTTGGGTCCTTTGCAAAAGCACAGAGTGCCCGGAACACTGAGCTGCTTCTCCAGCCCCGCTTAGGGATCTTAAAAGTCTTTGGTCTCAGTGGGCACTTTTCTTCAGCAATACTATAAAAACCTGAGTAAATCTGAAGCTTCAGAGTAAAACTGAAGGTGAGATCGTCTCCAGTGCCCTTGGCACCTCTGTCATGGAAGGAAGGGACCACAGAGTTACAGGCTTCTTTTAAAGGAGCAGACAGTGAGGACTGGAAATCTGGATGAACACCAGCAGGCTGTTCATTTTGCTTGGCAGTCTGGGTGGTTTGAGACCCAAGAGTTTCTTCCAGGTCTGTGCTGTAACATACGTGACTGCTACTTTTAAAAGGAAATAAAGTGCCACTTCTTTGAAAACAAAAGAAGAACAAAAGTATTTTCATTTCAGATTATTATTCTNCCTTTCCTTTTTTCTCTATTTCCTTTTACTTTTTTATTTTTGAGACAGGGTCTCACTTTGTAGCTCTGGCTATCCTGGAACTCACAGAGATGTACCCGCCTCTGCCTCCTGAGAGCTGGATCAAAGCCATGCATCCACAACCTGCCCTCAAGCTATTTTTCACACTCTAAAAATATCAAGTGTAATAAAAATTTTCCCATCTATTGTTTTTTTTTGTCATGGGCCAATCTTTAGTGTGCTGAGTCCAAAGAACCAAGAGCAGGGTACTACCCAGACATGATGCTTCATACAAGGAATTTTATTTAGGTGTGGCCTCTGATTCAAAGTTTACAATTCCATTGGTGTGCTGTTTTGTGTTAAATGTGAAATGTCCCTCACAGGCTCTTGGATGTAATACTTATCCNTAGCTCTTGGTGCTATTTTAGAAGTTTGTGGAATCTTTGGGATGTAGGGCCTTGCTAGCAGAAGTGGATTGAAAGTAATACCAACCTCCATTTCCAGGCCAAGCCCTCTCTGAATCCTGTCTGCTGAGATGTGAGCAAGCCAGTCCTCAAACTCTAGCTANCACAGACCAAGCCATTCCCACTGCCGTGCTTTCCCTCAATGAGAGGCTGCAGCCTCTTCAGTGGTTCATAACTTTGCTAACACTGTGACCCTTTAACACAGTTCCTCAGGTTGTGGTGACCCCCCAACCATAAAATTACTTCATTGCTACTTCATAACTATAATTTGGCTACTGTTATGAATAGTAATGTAAATATCTGATATGCAGGATAGCTGATGTGTAACTCCTGTGAAAAAGTCGTTCGATCCCCAAAACAGTCAAGACTCACAGGTTGAGAACAACCAAAGCAAAGCTCTTCTCCTTGAAGTTGCTTTCGTCNGGTATCTGTCACGTGACAAGAAGAGCAATGAACACACAAGCCCAGACAAGGTTCCGGTATGGCAACCTTGATCAATACTTAGCATCACACAANTAGGAATCAAATGAGTGGAGGTGGGATAATTTAGTCAATAGAGTCCATGCAATACAGGCATGAAGACCTGAGTTCAGTCTGCAGAACTCACATTCAAAAGTCAGGCATTGCCACACACTCCTGTAACCCCACTGCTGGGGACACAGAGACAGGAAGGTTCCTAGGGCCGGTTGGTCAGCCAACCTAGTGGAAGTAGTGAGTTCCAGGCCAATGAGACACCCTGTCTTAAGAAACAAGATGGACAGCATCTTGAGGAATGACACTCAAGGCTGACCTCTGGCCTCCACACAAAAACACACAAATGTGATTAAACATCTGTACACACATGCCCCCTCACACATGAACACACACACCATTCAAATGAGAACTGCCCTGCCACCTGAAACAACAAAACCCCAAACAGATGCTGGCTTCTTTTATTATTATTATTATTACATTACCTGTTTGGTGTGTGTGGGTGTGTGTGTGTGTGTGTGTGTGTGTGTACGAGCACACACACACATAAATTATGGAAGTCAATTCTCTCCTTTCACCACATGGGGCCCATGCACTGAACTCAGGTAATCAGGTTTGCAGCAAGTGCCTTATCCACTGAGCCATTCCTTGTACTNTATATGAAAAGTACTCAAAATGGATTATAGAAAAATTAAAGCTAGAACTTCTAGTGGGTCCATGGGTTCACCCATGCAAGAGCAAATTTATAAACTAATTTGAAAAAAAATTTCTAATTGCTCTCTCAAATAAGATTTCTAATAAACAACCCACAGACTGGAGGATAATATTTGCAAATCATGTGTCTGATAAAAGACCTGTATTCAGTAGTCCCTCTTCTCTGAGGCAGTCCTCAGTGGACAGTTTCCATTATCTTCATAGGACTCAGATGGTATAATATATGTGCCCACCTAAAGATGGATAGCATTATAATTCACATTTTGTTATGGTTTGTACCTATTTTAAAAACAATCCTCTTTCCCCTTCTATTTTTTTCAGTCGGATTCTATGTAAAGAACTGCCCCCATACTTAACGCCTTTAAACATCATGTTGTAACTCAGAGTTCTGTGAGTTTGGTGGCTGGTTTTGCCCTGTGCCACACTGACTGAGACATTGGGAAGGCAGACAATGGGCAGGGGCATTCAAGATGGTACCCACACATGCAGGGAGCTTCCTGAGGCCTGACCACCAGCCGCATCCTGATGTAGTCTCCTATGGTGTGTGCATGGCAGCTGGAGTCTGAGTGTGCACATCCTGAGAACAAATCAACAAACTCAATGAAAAGGGAAGGCTTGATGGCCAGCTTCAGACAGGATACAGGTTCTGCAACATTCTTTCANACAAAGTAAGCCAAGGCTTGGATCAAACTCACGGTCAGAGGAGATCAACACTGCCTTCCACTGAGAGGAAGAATAAAAGATAGTGGCTGGGCCTGGGGAGATGCATATGCTGCCAGAGGGAGAAGGCTCACTGGATAAGAGCATATNCTGCCCGAGGGCAGAGACAAGAAGGTTGCTGGAGCTTGCCAGCCTACCTCCCATTTCAGTAAGAGACCCTGTCTCAGGGGAATAAGGCAGAGTGAGAGCAGGACACTTGGTGTGTGCACTCTCACATGCACACATACATATGCACACACACATGCACACACACCATGCACACACACATGCATACACACATATGCACACACACCATGCACACATACATGCATGCACACACATGCACATACACATACATGCACACACAAGAAGCTATGATCCTCTCTGATCTACTGCACTTCCTTCAGTGACATTTGCCAATGTGAAAATATTTGCTTATAGATGTGGTTACAAGGTTGGCATAGACACATACATGTCCTACATTGTTCTCATAAATATTAATGCCTCGTTCTCTTGCTTCTCAAAGGAAAATTTTGAATGAAGCAGTTTTGAATGCATGGTTGGATGTTTAGTAAATAAATTTCTCACAGGAGGGATATAGTGTGCTGTTAGTATGCTTCTCTGATGCTGTGATAAACACTCTGACAGTGTTTCTCTCCGACTTGGAGAGAAAGTGTCTATTTGGCTTACAGGTCACATATCATTGATGGAAGCCANAGCAGGAATTCAAGGCAGGAACCTGGAAGCAGGGACTGAAGCAGAGGCCACCGAGGAACTCTGCATCTGGCTTGTTCCTCGTGGCTTGCTCAGCTTGTTTTCTTACACAACCCAGGACCACCTGCCTAGGGGTGTCCCCACCTACAATGGGCTAAGTCCCCCCATGTTAATAACTAATTAAGAAAGTGCCCCAGAGGCATGCCCACAGGCCAATCTTGTAGAGCCAGTTTCTCAATTGAAGTGTCCCTTTTCCCAGGTGACACTGGTTTGTGTCAAGTTGACAGAAACCCAGCCAGCATAAGTGTGAACACTCTCATTTTTCACCTCACAGACCAAACAATAGCATGACACTGTGTGGATCAAGGCATCACATCATTTTAGAAGTCTATCAGTGAAATTTTAACAAATATCCTCCCTCCCTGTGAAATACAATTGATTTTGCACTTGTAAAATTCATATCTTGAAAANCCCTTCCAGAATTTGAAGCATGCAATGTCACTGAGACAGCAGGAAATAGCATTAGTGGTGAGGACAGCAAGAGTGGTAAGAATCTTGCCACTTGGGGTGGCAAGAATCTTGCCAACTGAGGGTTGGTCAGTCCAAATAATCTTCTTGAGAGCTCAAAGAGGGGCAGGAAAATCAATTGTTTAAAACATGAATTGAATCTAGAATTATAAGCAGCAAAGAACTTTACAGAAAGGCTTGCCTGTCCCCTGACCTGTGGCTGAGACATGACTTTTAGACACCTGGTACTATGACTCCATTAACCTTGTAAGAGAAGCATGCAGCATGCTGTATGAGAGGCCAGAGCTAAAGCATATTAAATTCATAGCCTATTAGAGAGAATTAGGCCACGGTGCATGATGGCCAGGCACTTGAGATGTTTACTCTTTTCATTAAATGTTTTTCCTCTTAAATAATTAATGCTGAGGGATTTTTATTTCCATGTAGTATACAGAATGCAGTGGCTGATANGGCAGGATTTCTTTGTTACATTGTATGAACTGTTGCTACTGTTTTAAAAATTCATCCAGAGAGATCTAGTGGACTGGACACAAGATTTATGACCCCAATTGTGACATCTTCCTTTGGACCCATAGGCAAGTGCCACTACTCTGTCTCTGTTTCAGTATCTCTAAAGCAGGCATCCTGACTGCTGGAGCCCCACCAGAATACCATCAAGTGTAACTAATTAGTGTCTGCACTGGGGCTTGATGAAAGGTGTTAAATGCTTTTCATTGTATTATTCTGTAAAATGATTGCTAACTTAGACTTCAGGAACAGCCAGCTTAGAAGACAGAAAAGCTTTTCCATGAAATGGAAGTTTGCAACACACATCTTGTTCCTATAGCTCCTTCTCCAAGATAATAAAAAAAACCTGTGTTCATTGTGAAGCCAGCAAAGCATCGCTGGGCTCAGTAGGACACAGGACATAACTTCAGTCAGCCTAGGGTTCCATGCCCACTGATACAACCACTCACAAATGGATAATATCCCCTAATCCATATGTATTAAGCATGTAAACACAATTTATTGTTCCTGTCATTATTCCTCAAACAATAGTAACTACTTCNCCAGCATTTTCATTATTTTAGGTATCATACCCATCTGGAGATTATGTGAGACACAGGAGGATATTTATACATTATATACAAATACTTGGACTTTAGCATTCTCAGGGGACCAGAGCCCACCCTCAGTAGACACTGAAGAACAGCTGTAGTTATTATTAAGACATTCTGAGACTATCATAAAATAGTGCAGAAGGCATTGGGGAGCAGTGGACGGGGGGCAACAATGCAGAGGATGGTCAGTTGGCCACTGAAGTGAGGGCTTCTGTCTTCTCGAAGACTCCTTCCAGATACTTCAGTGACTAGCCAGAAGATCATCTGAGGCTCTCTTCAGGTCCTCTGTAACAGATTTGTCATTTTTCACTAAGGACTGACATGTGAGACTTGAGTGAATGGGACAACTCTAAAGAACTGGAAGCCACAGGACACAGAATTCCACCTGACTTCCAAAAGGCCCATGGTGAGAACCGTGTCCTTACTTGTGAAGCACAAAATTGGTGAGTCACATAAGCTGAGAGGTCAAACAGAACGGCCATGATTGACTCTCCCNGAATCGGATGTTCATGCACTAAATATGCAACCTTCAGGTGCCACGGGGAGTAGAACTANAGAGTAAGGGGAACAATTGAGAAACTTTTAAGAACCCGAAAGTCTCATAGTCACATGACTACCAAATACAGGAAGTTGCCAATCAAAAACAACATGACATTGCGTAGCCTTATGAAACTCAGGAAGATGCCTTAAGTGGTCCCTAAAGTCTGTGTTGGAACCTTGANGATTGCAGCAGCACCAGGTGACTGCTTAGAGGTGACCAGTGTTCTGCCNTCATGNGTAGATTATTGTCATTACTGTGGGGATGTGTTCCTTCTCTCTCCAGAGGAGGTTTGTTATAAAAACAAGTACTGACCTTTCTTCATCTTTCTTTCCCAAGCCTTCTATTCTCTTCTGATGCATCCAGAAGGCCTGCACAGGGTGCAGCCCTTTGACCTAGGACAACTCAACCTCTAGAACCATGAACCAAATTTATTTCAGTTCATTATGAACTATCTGATCTGTGGGATTCTATTACAGAGGCACCAAATGGATTAAGAAAAGAAAAACACATCAGCCAGTATGTAGTCACTAACTGAGNTAAGGGTGGGGCCCCACACCACAGAAAGGAGGCCCCGGCAGTCCAGGGAATGGGCTCCAGTCAGAAGACAAGGAAAGGACAAGAAAGGGCATTTAATTTGCTCCACAACCTACAATTTGAGGATTTTTTTCTTCATATAAGTACTTTTGGTACACACCCTACAAGAGGTGATCCTTGCACTCAGCTCCCTCTGACTAGAGGAAGATGGCTATGCACGTGAGAAACCAGAGGTCACGTGCTCAGAGAGAGCCATGAAGGCCATCGAAGGAAGCAACTAGACCTGAAAAGAAACCTGCTTAGTTCCTGTCAAATTCTATCTGGGTCTTGATTCATATATACATTTAAGAATGTACTAAGATGGAAGAACTGGGGAGAGGCCTTCAAGGCAAAGGAGAAACACACACAAAACATGATGCTGCTTAACAAGCCTTGGCAGGCTTTTCAGCCTAAACCAGCAACCGCTTATTATGTCTCAAGGATTTGTGTGTCAGTCAGGCCATCCCTGATCTGTGCCTGGCCAGGTCTATCTCACGCAGACTTGCTCACAGACCTGGGGTCAACAGGCAAGTCAGCTGAGGGCTGGATGATCGGAACTGGTTTTGTCTGGGCTGACTCAGCCATAGCTCTTGCTCTCTTGTGGTCCAGAAGGATAGCTCTGGCTTGTGCTAATGACAGAGACAGTGGTCTAAGAGCCTGCAGGGCCACACGAGGCCTCTTTAGACCAGACTCAAAACCTATACTCAGNTAGCTTTATTGATACCTGACTGGACAAAGCAAGTCACAGGGCAGCCACAGAGTGAAGAAATAGGTCTTAGCACTCAACTGAAATAAGTAAGACACATTGCCAACTGGGATGGGTGATCTGTCTGCAGCAGTTACAAAGATGTCAAAGAAACTGATTTAAGGAAACAAAAATGGGATCTAGGTGTGACTTGAGCAAGTTTAGGGGTTTAGTTGGTGGGGGNAGTTGCAAGATCATCATAGGATTGGATGATTACATCTGTATTTTAGAAGAATTATAAAGGAAATATCTCAGAAGAGATTGGAGTTTAAAAACCAGTTAAGAAATTACCTGGGTATAGGTTATAGGTCAACGATAGAACATTTACTAAGAGTATGAGGCCTTGGGTTTCATTCCCAGCCTTGGGGAGGGGAGAAATCTGTGCTAATTTTGGTAAGGAAAGATACAGGTTTGTACCAGGGAGTCAAAAGTGGGCAGGAAAGGGTTCATTAAATTTGGGAATGTAGGGGAAGAATGTGCAGTAGTGCCCATTGTTGCTGTTCCTCTCTTCACATCATAATGCCTTCCGTTTTAATGGACCTTGTTGACTGAGAACAGGGGCCATGTTTCCCAGTTTCTTTTGCAGCTAAGCAAGACCGTATATTATGGTTTGAACTTCAAGTATCCGAAGTGGCCTGTGCTTTGAACACTCTGCCCCCAGCTTTAGAAGGCTAGAACTTTTAGGCAGTGGGGTTTGCCTGGTGGAAACAGGTCACTGGGGACAGACCTTCAGACCTTTGAAGGTCCTTGCTTGTGGTTCTGGTCAGGGTACTCTGCTTTCTGGTCTGCAACATGTGACACACTGGTCTTCCGCACTGTCATGGAANGGAATCAGCCTTCAAACTGTGAGCCAAAATAAACGTTCACCTCCTTAAAGTTGTCTCTGTCATGGATTTGGTTACAACTGAGAAGTAACCAGCACACAGTGCAAGTACACTCTGGTCACCGGGGCTGCAGCCAAGTGTCATGCGGTAGTTTNCCGAATTTTTGCTAAAGCAGAATTGAGCACACTGTTTGGCTATGTTCTCCACTATCTTATTTCCTGGAACATGAGCATACATTTTGGGGGCCAGGAGAATAAAGTCAATACCTGAAATAGCATTCGAGCTGGAGGGAGTCCAGGTTCCAAAAAGCCAACTTAACTCTGGACTGCTCGCCTGCTTCCTGACTTTCAGATAAAAGAGAAATTCACCACACAGGCTATCTGTAGTGTAGGATCCCTGCTCATGTGTGAGCCTTCTCTGAGCTGTTAGGACAACCCAAGACTGTTTTTATGAGTTCTCTCATATAGCTGGTGGGTTTATCACACCCATGGAGATACAAAGATTTTTAACCCTGAGTTCAGAGTTGTATGAAGAGAACCTGGAAGAATGACCGAGACCATTTAACCTGATACTAAAACCCTTTGCATACATCCCTNCTGGGCTGTCTGCTTATTTACCTAAGCATAAATAGCTAAATGCCAACACTTCACAAACACTTCTAGGAAATAGAGANGAGAAGACAATGCTTCCCAGCTTAGTCTACAAACAGCATCACTCTGGTATTGTTCAGATGAAGGCACCCAAGGCAGGAAAATGACACTGACATTCCTTATAGATA
>LZPO01117089.1:139856-153389 GCA_001675575.1 Neotoma lepida
GTGGCAGATAAAACAAACAAAACAAAATACCTCCCTCATGGAGTATTTTTGTAATGTTTTATTGCATTTGTTTGTTTAGAGAGAGAGAATGTGTGTGTGGAGGTCAGAGGACAACTTGCAGTAGCTGGTTCTCTCCTTCCACCATGTGGATCCCAAGGATTGAATTTAGGTAGTAGGGCTTGAGGGCTGAAGCCATTGCCAGGACCCTTCATAGAGTTTTAACTTCAACTTCAATTGTAAAAGTATTTCTATTAAAGCAAGTTTGGGTCTTTTATGAACAACATATATTTGTTTATAGGACTACTATATNTGTTTATAGGGCTCTGAAGTCATTGTTCATAAGGAAGTACCTTGAGGGTGGGCCGCAGTGACAATATGGAAAAGATTGTCTCCAATGGCTTCTTCCCATATCTTTAATGTGGTCCCAAACCAATTCAAGCAGAGGCATCACTGATTTTATGGGAAATCAGAGTTTCTAAAAAATGCTCATTAACTTATCTGTAAGGATTACATTACAAAGAAACCGGGAACACAGTTCAAGATGGCAGTCCACACTCATGAATTTATCCCTGGGACTCCCCAAAGCCTGTATAACAAGTATATCCTAGGATGTATTTATATTATATATATAATAACATTATATATATTATATATATAATAATATTATAAATATAATAACAAANACATCCTAGGATGAATGAACCCCAGGACAGATGTTATTTGCACACAAGAAATCTCCAAAGAGCCAGGCATGGTAGCTCCTGCTTGTAATCCCAGCTGAGTCAGGAATTTGAGGCCAGCTTGTGCTATTGAGTAAGACCTTACCTCAGAAACAAACAGCAGGAGAAGGAGAGGGCAGAACTGAGGGAAGGAAGGAGGGGAGAAAGAGGTGAGGGAGGGAAGGAAGGAAAAATTCTGAAACCCATAAGCAGAGGCATTGCACAGAAGAAATGGAAACTGCTAACGGCCGGATGTAAGCATCATAAACCGTGACAGTGATGAATGGTGTAAGTGAGAGAAGTTCGGAGGCTGGAGGGAGCTTAGCTGCTCTAACATCTGCAAGGCACCCAGCAGGGTANCAGTGGCTGCTAAGGTTGATGGAACCACATAGAATGTTAAGTGCTTTGCATAATGTTGCCAATGTAACCACCAAAATAGCTAAACAGCACAACAGAAAGTCAGGAAAGAGAATGGGATAAAAACACCAAATTCTCAACTCTGCAAGGACCTAACAGAGCCTGTCTAATGCCGACTCAGTGGTTTGCCCAGCACCCATGTTAGGTGCCTCACAGCTCCCTGCCATCTGACACCCTCTCTGGCCTCTTCTGGTTTTTCTCACCCACTGGCATGTGCCATACACTCACACAGACACATACACATAGTTCTTTTGTTTTTAAAATAGTTTGAACTTGTGGAGATAACTACTTAACATATTAAAAGTAAGCATGGCCAGTATATTGGCTCATGCCTATAACCCCAGCACTTGGGAGACTAAGACAAGGGTCAAGGCCAGCCCCAGCTACATGAGTTCCAGGCCAGTCTAGACCATATGTAAGACTCTCTCAAACAAGTAAACAAAGTATGTAGGATTCTAAGCATTTACCTCTGAGGTATTGAATGGAACAAAGAACAGTGACGAGGGTAATTTTATGCCTTCTTTCATAATGCTGACATTAGAATAGATAAGTAGGTAAATAAATATCAAAATGAATGAGTATTCCCAACTTGTATATATGAAGAATAGTTTATATGTTGTTTGAAAAACAAAGGATGGAATATATTTTAAACATAATAATAACTATTTTTAAAAATATTTGGCTGATATATTAAATACATGTTTATAAAGGTAAAGAAAAGGCTTTTATGGTAGTTTTTCTGAAAAGAAACATCAAGGGACTGGTGGAGAGAGATTTAGAGAAACTGTTTTTCCTCTAAGAGTTCTTCTCATTGTTCAAAATAGTTGCCAGGAGCACCTGTGACTCTTGAAGGTATAAACACTTTCCATAACAACTAATAAGCTGGTGGTGAGATGNCTCAGTGGGTAATGGCCTGCCACCAAGCCTGGTGATCTGACATTCATCCCTGAGGAGGAGAGAAAGGACTCCTGACAGTGTCCTCTGGTCTGCACAAGCACTATGGCATGTATGTGACCCCCCAGTAAATATGTAGACAGTTCTTAGTAGTTAAGATAAAGAAATAAAGAGATCGGCAAAAACACATGAAAATATCAATGCACATAAACACACATGGATACCCATTCATTCACTTCTCAAGCATATTAGACTCCTCCNTCTCTCCCATGATACTTTGTACTCAACACAGGAGAAACGGCCATAAATGACGTCATCCATGTCTTTGAGGAGTTCGGACACTGTGATAAGTGATCTGATAGGTGTAGGCACAGAATGCTGGCCAATCAATCAATCAATCAATAAGAAGCTAACTGTGGTAGCATACACCTGTAAGCCTAGCTCATGGGAGGTGGGGGCAGAGGGATTAGTTCAAGGCCAGCCTGAAAGCTACCCCCAGGGAGGCAGTTGAGCCCTTAGGAGGGTTTCTTGACAGTAGTATTGTCGAAAGAGCTAAAGAGATATCTACGTGGAGGGATATATAGGGCATGTCGTTCTGTAGGGGTATAACTGAATATGCNTGTGTATCTAGGATGTGCAAGCATTTGGATGACACAAAAGTGTGCTAAACAATAGCAAGAGAATGTCAAACCTTGTCACAGCTGATGATTAGAGCCGCCATCTTTGGCTCTATGCCAGAAACGCCAATAATAAAACCGGAAGCTGGTCCACTGAGAGCCTAAGGAGAAAGCAAAAGACAATCTTGTCAAGTTCCCAGGCATGCAGACTTCCGGGGAAGTTTGGGGAGCATCTTAAAGACTGAGCTCCTAAAGGATGATCTAACATCCAAATAGTCACAACAAGGATTCTCCAAGGTCTACCTAGCTAACCCAGGGTTGAGCAAGCCTTCTCCCAGGACACAAGGGACAGTGAAAACTTGCACAAACACAGCACACAGAGTCTGACCAAAGGGACCCAGTCTAACAAGGCTCTGCTCAGGAGGCGGCCGTGGGTGGGAGCCAGCCCTGCATCCCAGCCAGGTCCCCACGCACACACACGCACCGCACTGCACGTGGCCTCGGGGGACTCAGGCCTTGGCACCGGCTGGANCAGTTCAAGTCTACACGAGTATCCGAGTCACAGCAGCCCCAGCAGAACCTTCCTGGCAGGTTCGTTATGCCCTGCAGTACTTTCGGTTGGATTTTATGGTCTTTTAAAGCCACCGTGAAAGTCCCTGGGCTTGGAATTCAAACCTCTGACATCTTTCCCCTCCATGGCGGGATTGGAGTGGCCCAACCTTGTTTCTTTTTGCAGCAGGAGCCTTAGCGTTTAAGACAAGATAACCATGATGGGACAACAGCAGAGGAAACTGTGGGTTTATGTCTCCAGGTGGGCTAATTTCCAAATTACACTGGAGAAAACTACTCAGGATAATTTCCCAGATTTCCTCCCTGGTTCGCAGTAACAGGGCTGTTGCACCTGCAAATTTTAATTACACGTTTGTTTTTTTTTCCCTGCCGCCAAGATATCACGGTAATTGGAGGTTGCTTGTATTAGCTGGGCTTGTTTCTTGGGGGAACCTAGGAGAAGCAGTTCCATCCTGGGGTTGAATGATGATGACGCAGGACTATCTAGTGTAATTATGCTGCAGAATTCAGGTGACTTCACTTTATCGCCAATGAAATCACCAGTTCAGCCACATGAAGAGTTTTGATGTTCCATGCCACTCACCTGTGTCTCCCACTGAGCGGATGGCATACTCTAATGTAACCCTTGAAGCTGTGTGTCTGGAAGCATTGGCACTTGGATGTTTTGGTTAATTTAAAGAATTTTTTTTAAGGTATGTGTTTTGCTTGTATGCGTGTATGTGTACTGCCAAGGGTGCCTGGTGCGCACAGAGATCAGAGCGAGCATGTCCGATCCTCTGGAACTGGAGTGACAGGAATTTGTGAGCCCCATGTGGATCCTGGAAACCCAAAGTGGGCCTTCTGCAAGAAGTACTCTTAACTGCTGGGCCATTTCTCCAGCCCTTGATTAATTTAATATCAGTAGTTACTATAAATAGCTCATGTGGACAAATTGAATTCATTTCAACAGATACATTGAAAAGAGTGCCCTTTATGTATCTCAAGAAGTTCTAAGATAAGGAAAGCCCACCCCCAAAGCACCTGCTCTCTGGGGAATGGATATGTGCCTATATAAACACCAGTGTTGGGTATGTTTCCTGGGACTGGTTTTGAATGTGCGTTAGTCTCTGTGTCGGGTGCTACAATCCCTGAAGGGTATCAGCGTGGATTCCAATCGCACTGAGTACCAAGGACTCATTTTTTCCAANATCAGTTCATTTGCTGGTCATCTTTTATCAGAGGAGATGGGGGGCTGTTTATTTTAGATTCTCTATTATTTGGTTTTCTGCTAATTATGAAAGCTTGTTAAAATTATTTTATTATGTATTAATTATGATCAATAAAAAATATAATTATAATCACCAAGAATGGGGAACTTTGGTGGGACGAGAACTCTAACCAGCGCCAGTGAAAGGTTGCCTGGTTCNGGACACAGAGTACGGGCAGCCTGTGTCAGCGGCGCTCAGGAAGGGCCATGGTGACTATTTGGAGGGCCTTTTAGCAGTCACCATGACTGCCATGACAGTGGAGTGCTGCTGGTATGTAGTGGAAAGGAGTCCCAGTGGGATGTGTGACAGGATGCTAAGGACAGTCCCAAATGTCAAGGCTTGATCGTGTATCTTCTGTGACTTTCAANTGCAACCCGATATGAATGTTTATTGCCAACTGATCCAGCCTGTTTTGTACACAAACACTCTGTCTGTAAGATTTTAAACAGCACTGAGTTCTCCAAAGACTAAACAACAGTATACATCCAGAGAGAACCTCAGCTGTTTTATGCAAACTTCTTATGCATCATTTGACAACTTGGTCCACAACAGTTCTGGAAATGCACTTTGGTACACTGTGTTTGCAGCACTCATATCCAAGCTGATCCAACAGCTTCCTGCCACCTCATTACCTCGTTTAGCGTCATTGTGCCCAAACATTATTATTTTTGTTTGTTTATTTCAAAATAACTTGATTTCCCTTTATTTCTCTTTGTATTATGAATAGGACAAGATCATTACATTTTATATATTGTGTTTTTGACTGTGTGGGATGTGTGTGTCTATCTGTCTGTCTGTGTGTCTGTATGTTCCACAGCGAACAAGCGGAGGTCAGAAGATAACTGGTGGGAATCAGTTCTCTCCTTCTGCCATGTCTCAGGGATTGAACTCAAGGAGACAGGCTCTTTTACCCATTGGGCCATCATGCCAGCCAGACCACGACCTTTTGTGATGGTAGCATCACTTAAACATAATGTTTTATAATATATAACATAATATTTAACATCCTAGCCATTTTCAGTGAAGTGGTAGTAAGCACACTTATGTTGCATGTCCCTATTCATAGCCTCTTTCCAGCTCTCCCAACCGGAAATACCTACATACATAAACAATGTTTTCCTCCAAATCTAAGGTATATTGGGCCGGGCTGTTGATTACTTGAGCATTTCCAGTGCTGTTCTGGCTCTTACACTAGTTTGACCACCTTGAAGTTTACTCTCATCAACAAAAATAGAAACGTGTCACATACATCAAGACTTCTTAAATTCTTTTATACTTGTGACCCTTTGTCACATAAGAATTTTTTACATGATCTCGGGATAGACAGGTCTTTAAGATTAGCATAGACATCAAATGTTTAATGATGATGAATCATATAGAAATTTATTTTAAAACAAGCCTCTGGTATTTTACCCATTTATTAAAGAGGAAAGCAAATTTGCATACTAATCAGATGGATGCTTGTTTTATTTTTACACGAAGAAGTAAACTTTGGCTGAGCATTTGATGCTGAGAGTCACGGAGCATCTTCAGTGTCCTTTGAATGATAGTTTGCTGTTATATGCTATTATAATCATCAATGCTTCACATAAATACATAACATAAGATGGTAGAAGTATGTCTAGTGTTGTTTCAGAATTTGTTAGGTATGCTAGAAATTCTGTCCCAATCCCCAGCCAAAATTCATTTAATGATATTTTTTAATGAACAACCCCAATAAGAGTTTTAAAAACAAACATTCTAATGCAATATAANCTGAAGATATACTACTGTGATAGTTACATGCTGAAGAATGATAGAAAAAATTTAAAGTCTTTGATTTCTATAATTTATTATGTTTTATATAGAGAAAATTTTGTGTATATAGTAAATAATTTTTGCAATTTGTACAGTAGTCTCAATTCCTAGTTAAGGTGTTTGGGATAGCTTATTGGTATGGTTTGGTATGATGGCATACACAATGAAAACTGTGCATGTTGTGTGTGCAGAACCAAGGCTATAGTGACATTGTGTGGTGCAACACAGGTGAGTACAATCAGAAACAAGAGTCATGCATTTGATTTTTGAATTATTTTTTGGTTTTCATACATTCACAAACCTTTTACAATTGATACACTTTTCTTCAGTAACATGATTGCACGTGAAGTCCTCACCCAAATTAAGAAACTGGTCTAATTTATTTAGTATTTTGGGAGTATACCTCCATGATACCACTCCTGGATAAATAATGGTTGGTTTGTTGAAAGATACATTAATAAGAAGCAGCCTGGTGTGGCTGGGAACTAAGCCATGAGGTACGTCCACCTTCCATTTGATGGTTTCTGCATCTGGAAGGATCCAAGCTTTGCACCCAGAGTCAGAGCACCCCACACTGATGAGTTCTGATGGGTTTGCTATATTGCTGACAGTCATCACAAAATTCATATACATTAGCATTGCCCCATCTCTGGGCCCCAGCAGAACCCTCATAAAGCCAACAAAAAGATTGGGTAAGGGAATGTATAGGTCGGTGGGTAGAATGCTTGTCTTACACACACAAAATCCTGTGAGTCCAGCATTTGAAAGAGAAGAAGATGGGCAGTTCAAGGTTGTCCTCAGATCCATAGCAAGCTCCAGGCTTGGGATACCTGAGACCCTGACTCAAACAAAAACAAAAACAAAACTCAAAAAACAAACAAAAAAACCACCCAGAACAAAACAAAAAATTGTGCTGGTGGATACCATCTGACTTGTGTGCTGTTGGGCACCAAGCCTGTGATGGTTGCTTTATTTCCCTTGAATTACCTAAAATGGTTTTCTTACACTGAGAGAAGTCTTATTTGTCATTCCATAGCAGTGCAGGCAATGAATAAAAAAATCTTACCACTAGCATGAGGCCAATTTGAAAAAATGGACCTGAATTAAATGTCATCGGTATTTTTCATTCTCACTGAATAAATCCAGTTGGTCTAAGTAGGTACATGTTACCAAAGGTTCCATTCACTCCTCTGCAACTTCTCTGAAGGACCTTTATCTGAACGTGACTGTTGGGCAACATGCACAGTTGTCACACATGAGTCAAAAATGCCTATAAATAGTCAGATGTGGGCATGCTTTAAAACTGCAATTATGCGGTGTTCTTGATTATTTATCATCCTTTCTTTATTGTTCTTAGGACTATGTCACTTCCCCAAAGAGAACCGAAGTGTAGCCATCCTCTACCTACTGACCCATCCATCTGTTCCCTGGCATGGACTGTACAGGTCCAGTAAGAAACAGTCCTGACTCCAGTTAATGCAATAATGGATGGAGCCTCGGTTCTCATCCTCCAGCTAGTGAGAACACTTTCCCACACTTCATGGTTACTTGGAAATGTATTAGTAAGCCCTTAGAGTCTNGAAACAAAAGTGGAGGGAGTTTAGATGTAATGGCTATGTACCAGCAAAACTACTTTATAATTAGTAATAACAATAGAAGTGAAGGGTTCAGAAATGGTGTGTGCAAATATGTCCTTGCAATGCCTAGAACAAACCCAGAGAGTGACAGGATTCTACCCAGAATATGAGCAAGATATCTTTATAGAGAGAGACAGCACTATCTATGACCTGGGCTTTCTTGGGGAGATATGGAATTCTCTTCAGAGTACATGAGGAAGGTGTTCAGCAAAAGAATTATAATGATAGAAAAACTGGAACATTCCAGGACAGATATTGAGTTGTGTTTAGTGTATGACTGGACCGTCCTTGGACATTATGGAATCATAAATCTCTGAAGATTATCTTCATATTAAATTTCTTTATTTCAGTCAACTGAAGCATGATTTCCCTGTCCGTAAGTTTTGAATCATGGGACTCATATGTAGGAGAAAGTTTTGTCCAGGTCCCACCAGGCCCCACGGTTCCACAGCCACTTATAAAATAATTATTCTGAGGTTTATATTAATTATAACTGCTTGGCCATTAGCTCAGACTTATTACTGACTAGCTCTTACACTTAAACTCAGCCCATCTCTATTAATCTATATGTCGCCACGTGTCCTGTGGCTTTACCTGCGACCCATTACATGTTGCTCCTTGGGCAGCTGGTTGGCATCCTGACTCACCATCTTCTTCCCAGAATTCTCCTTGTCTGCTTATCCCGCCTATACTGGCTACTGGCCAATCAGCATTTTATTTATCAACCAATCAGAGCAACACATATTCACAGCATACAGAAAGACATCCCCATCACTCATAGAATTCTTTAATGTTAGGGAAAAAAGGCAACTTGGTTGTCCTCAGAAGATGAGGCTGAAATCTAGAAAGTTCAATTAGCCTGAAGTCATAAGTCTCATCAGGAAAGTGCTCAGATAGAACCCAAGTCCGCTAATGAGGATTTCTGCATTGGATTCTGAGCCAACCACATATTCTAGAAGAGGCTTGTTACAGTGGCCCTTAGGTCAGGCCTATCTTCAACTCTGCTCTTGCCAGGCATCCTCCTCTGAATTTCCCTGCATGCTCATGACATGAATAGTCTCAGAACCCAGCTCTCTTTGTGTCTTCAGTACTTCCTTGATTTGATACTGACAGTGGCCTAACCAATGTTGCAGAAGACCCCTCCTATATCCATGAAGCGCCTGCGCATTACTCCAGTTTATTCAACTCTCCCTGTTTGGATCTTAGCTGTCTTACTACCAAGAGTGTGATTGACAGCATGATTACACTGGCTTTTAAAGTCTTTGCTCAATATTGAAGCCAAGGATCTTCAGTGACAACCAAGTTCCCAACCAATTGGTTGTTCAACTGGTGAACTTGCCCTTCATTTCCCATGTGACCTGGGTCTGCAGGTGGTGTAGATGCCCACTTTAGGTGTTCTTTTAACTAACAAGCTGTTGCTGTCTAATTGACTCAGACTCTTGGACAGTATGTGCGTTATCATTATACACTTTATGTGCTGTGTGCCTATCTAAAATTAATTTCCAGTAGACGGTGTTCTGTTTGAAGGGAGAGGGTGAAGACCGAGTTTTAAAAATGTCTTTCTGACCCTAGGTAAACTTGAAGTTACATGTTCTTTAAGAATAACCCTCACCCTGCTTCCCCCTCAACAATTAATGTAACAGCTCTGTCGTTGTCACCNTCATAAAAATCCAGGCAATGTGTGCCTCCCTCCTCCCCATATGAGTCCCAAATGCTTTTTGCAAGAAGAATCTGACAGCCTGAATAGAAGAGTGTTGCTGGGGGTGGGAGGAAGGCAGGGGAGAGGGAGGAAGTGTTTCTTTTCCCTGACATTTGAGCTGGGAGCTGTCAGGAAGGGAGGGCTCTGAGTGGGCTTTCATTCCATACTTAGTGAGGCTCTGAGCAGAGCAAAGCAGCGAGCTGATCCAGCCTGCTGGAGCACTTCTGTGGTGCTTGATGGCTGCAATAGCACAGTGATGGGGCACAGCATCTGGAATCCAAACCCAGGGTTAAGTCTTTCACCCTGCACATTAAAAACAAACAAACAAACAAACAAAGAACAATCTTCATATTACATTTATTTATATAATCATGTGAAAGACCGTGCACATGGCACGATGTGTGTGTAGAGGTCTGAGGACACCTTTGAGAATCGGTTCTCTTCTCCACCATGTCTGTTCTGGGGATAGAACTCTGGTTGTGAGACCTGAAGGCAAGCGCCTTTACCCACTGGGCAATCTTGCCAGCTTCCTCACCCTGCATAAGACCTGAGTCTTTGGTAGCAAGTTGNTAATGTGCCCTCAGTTTTCATCAAGTCAAGGATAACAGAAGTACTTCCTTACTGTGTGTTGTGAAGTGCAGTTAAGTAGTTAAGTAAAGCACGTGGAAAGTGCTTTATAAACTGTAATCCACCACACAAAACTCAATTCCACGTTAGTATTTGAGGTGTTTTCGCTCAATCCTGTGTTAAATATTACTTCAGCAATGGACATGGGGTCGGTTAACAGGCCAAGCATCTTTAAAAATATCCAGGAGTAATTCCTATCTGTTCCCTCCAATTCAAATCAAATATTTACACCCAAAATTGAAAAAGAAGAGAAGATGGGCGGGGTGTGTGTGTGTGGCGGGGGTGAATGGTTTCTTTTCACAAGGAAAATACATGTGGATGCAGTTTTAGAATTGCTTATTTTAAAACAAGGTCTCTTGTAGCCCATGCTGCCCTCAAACTCATTATGTTTGTGTAGCCAAGGATGACCCCTTCCTTTCCCTTTAAGTGGCTGGGATTACAGGCACTTACCTCTGTGCCTGGTGTCCTGGTGTTTTTTCCCAGAGCTGAAATAGAGCCCAGGGCTTTAAGCATGCTAGGCAAGTGTTCTACCAGCTAAGCTACATTTCTTTTTCTTATAATATTTTAAGATTAAATATAATATTTTAAGGTGTTTTACCTGCATGTCTGTCTATGTACTTGTTTGATGCCTGGCACCCTCAGAGGCCAGAAGTGGGCATCAGATCCCCATGGTTGTGAGCTGCCATGTGAGTTCTGGGAATCAAGCTTGGGTCCTCTAGAAGGACAGCAATTGCTTTTAACCACAGAGCTATCTCCCCAGCCCCTCCATCTTTAATAGTACCGACCTACAAAGGTCGCTTTAGCATAAGGCAGCATCAGTGCAGAATGGAAACCATCAGAATTTCCTTCTAGTCTTCAGAGCTGGGTATCAAAAAGTCTACCAGTAGAAGATCAGCTACAAATTAGCTAGGAACAGAATGTCAGCCCTGAATGAGCTCGAAATGGATCATGCTAATTTGATTTTTTTTAAACTTGTATTATTTTAGAGTGTAATCAGAAGCTGCAAGGTGATATAAAACACTGTCTCTATGCCCCATCACAGGTTGTTTCTGGTTTGTTCTTTGTTGTTTTAACATCAAAAGTAAAAAGTATTGCAGTATGGTGACTGAACCACAGGTAAGGGTGGAGTGCTTGCTTAGCACGTGGAAAGCAAGAGAAAGTGACGGATGCAGTCTGAGCTGGTGGGTCCACCACTATTCGTTACTTAGTCCATCTTTCACTTTGATAATTTTACTTCTTCCTTTTGCTGTATGCGGGCTTTCTTTAACATCACCTTCTGGAATATTGCCATTGTGCTTCATTAAGCACATAGGAAACAAATTCTCTGTTGACTGTAGAAGAAAAAAGGCCTTAAACATTCTAACTTAAAATCCTGCAAATGTTTAAGAAAACAGGCCTTTGATCATCTTGGTTTGGATTGCATAGACAGTATCCCTCTGAAAACGTATCATTCTACTGCTGTTTCCTTCNGATGGAGAGGCGATTCTATGTGAGAAAGCTGCCTAGGGAGGGCTGCAGAAGGGAAATCTCAGGCACCAGCTTCAAAGTGTGTGTCTATTTCTTGTTTTGATTGCCAAGTTCCAGGCCTCTTGTTTCTGCATGAAAACAGGTCCTGGAATTCCAGGCTCCCCTCAGACAGGGTCTTCCTTCGGAGCTACAGAGATGAATGTATTCTTACTCTGAAGAAGTCACAAGTAGATGCCACAGCTATTGTTACATAATTTTTATGTAAGTAACTTTCCGCTGAATTGCTAGCACATTGCCTGATGCTCTGAGACATGCCTGGGGTTTCTTATCCCAACATAAGGATTAGCAGAAGCCTTGCAATCCCCTCTTCTGGGGAAAAATACTAAAAGAGACTTGAGTGGCATCTGCCTGAATCTGTTGGCAATATGATTTATGGCAGATTAGGCAGCTAGTAACGAAGGCAGAATGATGGGGATGTAAATTCCAGGAGGAGATGAGCTTTGACCCTCTAAATTGTTTCCTCTCATTCCTTCCCTACCAGAGTCCCCTGCAGCCAGGGAAAATGTGTCCTGCTCTTGTGTCAGTGAGCGGCCCCAAGTGGTGCTGACCTCCACGCTGACACCTCTACCAGCCTGGGGACACCAGGGACAATTCTGGAGTAAAAATTAACAGTTAGATAATTCCTTCTCTTTCTCCTTTAAGATCCCGCTCCCCAGACAGAGATTTGGGGACCATAGCCTAAGGTTCTGGGAGCCAGCAGAGAAAATGCCTGTTGTGTGGGCTGTGACTTCGGAATGAGACCACAGGGCCTGTAGAGTCAAGTTGAACTTCCAGTGCCAGACTCTGGGATCTCATGGCACACAGGCTGCTCCACATAATGTTCCAACAGATGCTCCGTGAACAACCACCCTCCCAGGCTGCAAGTTCAGACTCCCTGTCAAGTTGGAAAAGACTCATGGAGCCCCATCAGCACCCTTGGTGGGCAGAGACACACTCTCTGTGAATTGTTAACTAGCTCAGAGATCCTGGTGGTGTGGTGGGAGGGGCAAGTTCTAGCAGTTTGTTTGGGGACAGAAAGAGCTTGATAGCACTGGCCTGGTGCCTGTGAGGTGCAGGTGTGAGGCTGGCAGTGTAGGAGGCACAGCCAGGGAAAACGCAAGGCAGAAGGCTGGGCAGACAATCACTGTCCTTGTGGAACCCAGCCTCCTACCCCTCCATGCTGGGGTCACAGATAAAGAACCCAGGGGCCTTGGGCAGATCATGAAACTTTGAAAAGTCAAATCCTGGGGCCTAGGAAGTAATTCAATGGTAGAGCACATGCCTGGCATGTTTAATACCCAGAAGAGAAGGAGAGGTGAGGGAGAGAAAATGAGCAGAAGAGGAGGAAGGGGGAGAAGAGGAAGAGGAGGAGAAGAAATAGTAATAGTAGTAATAATAAAATAATAATAATAATAATAATGGTTTAAAATGCCCAAATCTTGCTTGAAATAGTTTATAAGAAAACAAGATTTAATTACAGCAATGAAATGGCAAGCCATTGGATTTAATATAGTTCACAAAATGGTTCTTGGTCATTATGCACTTGGCTCTGTGTTAGGCACTAGGTATAAAATGAGACAACAGAACAAACCNTAGGGCTCACACTGGACAAGACACAGGTATTATCTTGGGTAAGAAATGTAAAGAATAATTGTGAAGAAGATGTTTTGTTTTGTTTTTCCTTAAGGGAAACTTAACATCATAAATCCAGAGAGAAAATAATCCAAGCATAAGAAAGTCTCTGAGTGGGTAGTTCCCCACAATAATAACAAAAAATAGCAATGATACATGTACTTAGCACAG